>BHEV01045276.1:0-33001 GCA_004319985.1 Emydocephalus ijimae | reverse complement strand
GACCAGGGGCAAAGATATCAGCTGCGATCTCAGAGCCCCAAGATCGCAGCTGTATCGCAGTGACGAGGCTCCGCCTTCTTGAGCCTGCATTATTGAGTGACTTAGAGGGGAGTCAAGTAGACGAACAGGAGTTGGATCTGAGATATGAACCTGATTTATTGGAGGTTTCAGAGTCCACTCCCTCCTCTGAATCTACTTCCCTGATTGCACCTCAGGTGTTAACGGTTAATCAGGAAAGTGTATCAGAGGCTTCAAGAGGTGATGAAACTGCTGGATGCTGGCTGGATGCCAGAACTAGGAGAAGATTGAGACATCAATCTCAATTAGAAAAGAGACGTCCAGCAAAGGATTAATTAATGAGACTGACACGTCCTCTCTCAGAGGATATAAGGGAGCGTACGAGTTCGTAATCTTTGCTGGAAACAATTTTGCCTTGGAAAGAAATGCGTCTGACTACAGCGTTGTGATTTACAAACTATACAGAATTGCCAGACAGATTCTAGTAGGATTGCCAAAGGACTGTGAAAACAGAGCAATTGAATCTTCTGTCTCTGGTTTTGTCTGCGTAAAGTATTTGAACTCTGTAACTTGAGATTTTCATCTGTGGATACAGGTGGGACAGAACACATATATATACTCTTAAGTTTTTGCGGGTACTTACATGTATGGCATTCAGCTTTGTTCGGGTATTTTCCCATGTCATTATAGTTGTGCTTTTAAAGCTACAACTTTAAAAGCAGAACTATAATGACGTGGGAAAATACCCAAACAAAGCTGAATACCTTACATGTAAGTACCCGCAAAAACTTAAGAAAACAAATATATAGATACAGATATGTATGTAAGTATGTATGTATATATGTATGTATGTATGTATGTATGGCATTCAGCTTTGTTCGGGTATTTTCCCACGTCATTGTAGTTGTGCTTTTAAAGTTGTAGCAACGTTTCAGCAGAATCTCATCTGCCATCATCAGGCTTCTGTATAGTGTTCATCTGTGAGTCAGACATTTACAGTGGTTTCAGATTTAAATTTGGGGCAGCCTATAAGAAAACAAATATGTATGTATGTATATGTATGTATATGTGTGTGTGTGTGCGTGCGCGCGTACACACACACAAACACACACGTGTATACATACATACATACATACATACATACAATGTCATAATTCAGGATCCCAGATTTTATTGATTACTAAAGTGATGGGCACCATAATCCTCTGTCCATCTTACTATATATTGCCATAGTAATGGCAGACCACTGGGCTATAAAAGGCTTGCTCATTCTGGCATGAGGCAGAGAAAATACACAACCACATAATTTATTAAAGAGGCGGACAACTTTTTGTGGAAAGGAGTCATACTTTTTGAAAGATACAATGTTCTGGGCGTTGTGATTTTCAGCCATTCTTAAAAAGAACATCATTTCAAGGGATTTAGGATATTTTTCATCTTCATAAAAGTGTTACGTATATCAGGTTATCTAATTTACTTTCAAGTCCAAGATTATCGGGAAACACCTAATGCAATCTTGTCATTTTCTATCATTTTTTAGCGGCATAATCATGGAAGTTCTGGAGGCAAGGCAAAGTATGGTGTTGGCATACTTGTAGAATACATATCAAATTATGTACTCTTGATCTCTGGAAAGACTTGCAAGCTCACCAAAGAGATGACGACATGATGTTAATTTCTTGTTTACTACCTTCCATAACATTGCCCTGAAAATAGGAGATTTTATGTCTGTGCTTTTCTGATGGATGGTTCATTTCCCATTAACTATAGGCTTTTAAATGATTTAATGCTGTAGAAGTGTGGAAAGCTATTAAATGGTCTGCTCTTAGAAGTTAATGGGCTCTAATGAATTATTGAAGACACAAGCATTTTCTGGCTGACGTGACTGGCACTCCTCTCAAACATCTTATTGATTTCTGAAATTGAGAGTTTATTGGAATTTGATATAATCACCCAGAAATGACTATTTGCTGATAGAATTAGAAGATATTTTAAACACAGGAAAAATCTGGGCTCTTATCAGTGATGTACACAGAGCAGCCATTTTGATTAACTAAGGATTCTTCCTCACAATCACATTAAAGTGCCTTCTTCCAGTTCTTGAGGTAGCAGAAAAGTTTGATAATGTATTTACATTGTCCTTATTACTTTGGTAACCCTTATCTTTACTCAGTAACAAGGCAAGGGAGTGGCACTGTCCCTACAATTTTAATATGGGACAATGGAACGAAAGTGATTGAATGATTTCCTGGTCATTTCTCCAATAGGAATCTATTGAACCATATCTTTCAAAAATTCCGGAGAATGATAACCAGGATCAAACTTCCTTCCTTCCTTCCTTCCTTCCTTCCTTCCTTCCTTCCTTCCTTCCTTCCTTCCTTCCTTCCTTCCTTCCTTCCTTCCTTCCTTTCCAAGTCACGGACCTGCATTTTCCTTACTAGCAATAATGCTTCTTCAGCAAGATATGTAGGGAATCCCTATGTATAAATAGTAATACTCTTTTACTAGGAGGTTTTAACTTCAGATTGTTCTATTTCATCCAGATCATTTCATCTCATGATGCCCACGACATCTGATCTGAGATAGAAAAATAAAAATTGGATATCATCAAGAGCATTGAAGATATTGTTCCCTGAACTGTTGAATGACTTGTCCTAACAGATTCATGTCAAAGAGGGTGGGAGTATTTGAGGCTCACCACAGGTGAATAAGGCCTAATCTTCCTTCCCCGTGACCATTGACTGAAATCACTGATTGAAGTGCTAAACTGGCTAAAATACAGTGTCTCCAATCCTTAACTCCTGCAGGCAGTCCAGAAGGATATTATGACTGATAGTATTGAAAATTCTGATAAAATGCACTCCATCATTTGATCCTAATAATGATGATCCACCAGAGTGACCACTGTTGCCCCAGTCGCTTCTCCAGGCCTGAAACCTGTTCATTTCAACAACTGTTTGCAAAGAGGGAAGGCTGGACAGTGGAAACGAGTTGTCAGAAATGAATGGCTCCAAGGAGGATGTGTTTGGAAGAAAGCAGACGATGGCTTAGCAAAGTAATGTCCTAAAAAGAAGTGACAGTCTCTCAGATCTCAATATATATGCTCTGAAATAATGACATGTGTCAAGTCCATGTGAGATACAAGCATACTATAGAAATACTATATCTCTAGCATATTAGAGTTCACAGACCCCAAAGGAATTCCAGATAATTTATCTTCAGCTATTGCTTCTATCATCCCATTGGATTTTACCTGTTGTTGCAAGTAATGATAAGACACTTACTCATGAGTAAAACAAGCCCCTTTTTCAAAACAGGTAAGTAACAGTCTTTTATTCATGTGGATAAACAAAAACCAAATGTAATTAGATTCAACAAGCCTAGTTCTGGCCAAGGAATCAGAATTGCTTGCTGTATACTAGACAATAAATGGTTGTCTGTGATAACTGGCCACTCCTAAACTCCCACTATTTATTTCCCAGCCAGAGGAGGAAGGCTATCTAGTGTCTATGTCTGCTTTTCCCTGAGAGCTGTCTTATTGCTTTCCTTTGCTCCCCTCTCTACACATACAAGCATCTGAAATGGGTCCCATCTGTTGCTCTCCTTCACTAAGCTCAGGCCCAGCTGCCTCACAAGGATGGAAGCCCTGGCTCTATTCCTTTCTTTGATGCCGTTTCCTTATCAGAGCCTTCCAGAGTCTCAGAAGGCTCTCCCTCAAATCAACCTCCCCCTTGTCTGACTCTGCTGCTAGCTCTGCTGGCAGCCGATGGGCCACAATATCTGTGTAGAGTTATCACTCCAATGAATCTGATTAACTTTGTTATAACGTATTTTGCAATTGATTAGAGCATCTTGGGAAGGGAATGAGACCTAAGTCCACATTTCAAAAGGTAGTTCCTGGTATTTCTACATAAAGGAACGGTGAAGCATATGGAGTTCAGATTAAATGGACATTGCTCAGGATTGTGTGATTTCATAATTTTTACTGTTCATTACTGGTTCCATATTTAGAATCTAATTTGAGGTGGGAAGTGGGAAGTGGGAAACATAACTCCCTGTTGCACTTTCTCATGTTCAGTGATATAATAAGTGATATAACTGCCACTTATTTATTTGGATGCATATGCATAACAGTCATTCCATTTTGCTGAACTATATTAAAAAAGGATATTTGTGATTACAGAGGAATTAGTCACATATCATAATCCAGAACAATTATAGTACTAGTGTCCTATATCAGCCACCTTAGTTGTAAAAGATCTCTGGCTGAAACCTTGGAATGCTCCTTCTATTAGAGTAGAATCTAATTCATTGAAGGCATTTCATACATAGTTAATTAATTTTAAAAATGCTTACAGGGTAGTCAGCAGGCAAAATGACAATAGTCTGAAACAGCTGTGAATCTATAAAAGACATTCTGTTGCAATGGCACCTTCTTCTATAGAGCTTATTAAGATGCATTTTCACATAAGAAAATTAAATTTCAAATATGTAGGTGACAAACTTGATGTTATCCACGTAATTACAGTCTGCCTGCATGGAAATATTGTTCAATTTTCAGTACAGTGGTATTTGAGAGAGAGAGAGAAAGAGAGAGAGTTAATGTTGGGCATGAAGACAGATGGCTGTACCAACAGGAATTATCATTGATTTTTTTTCCCTTCCAAGCTTGTGATTCAAGTGTGCTAAAGTAGTATAAGGAAGAGGGATGAAAAACATCTTTCTATGTGCTAATTTTGTGTTCAGAGAGATGATGGATTGACAGGGCCACAAATCTCCAGATTCAAATTCCCAATCATTGTTAATCTCTCACAGAAGAAAGTAAATTAATACTAGATTTGGGCTCTAGGGAAGCTTATGGAAAGGATATGCTTTTGTGAGAATGGGAATAGAATTGAGACTTAGAGGGTCAGGGTTACAACGAAGCTTACTATAGGCAGGTGTTTTTCTTGCCCACAGTAAAGAGGTGAACATAATTTCACACTCTCTTAAAATGTTATTTTGTGCTGAGCATGGAACCTGAGATTTTCTTTAAGTCATAAATTACTCAAAGCTAAAAAAAAAGTCTAATAAATAATTACAGGTCTGAATGAATTGGAAGGGATATATTCAAATGAATAACCTGATTAAGCAAAGGAGGATTATGAAGAGATTATAAATTTCAGGTTTTTAGTTGTTAAATATTTAAGATAATTAAAATTATTACTGTAGTTTTTCTTATTAATGAAATTAGTACACCAAGAATCAAGAAGCAAATTGTGATCTGAGGTAAATCTTTCTGGAACCCTTTTCTGTTTTGTCCCTCTTCATTATAGGGGTTCACTAGCTGTTTTAATTAGACGTTTGTCTCCATGGGTCTATGATGATTTAATTTGACAAAAGTGCCAAAATTCACAGGGAACATAATTCATGAAGCACATCATATAAATTACTACAACTGAATTGTAATGCACACAGCAACCCATTGCTTGAAAATGGTTGTTTCTGAGTATAAATGTAAACATTCTTTGCAGAGTGTCCTCAGAATATGACCACTTCTCCAATGACCATTCAGACTTGAAGTGGTGCTAACAGATAATCAGAGTTGGAACATACCTTGTAGGTCATCTAGTCCAACCTTCCCAACCAAGCAGGAGACCTTACACCATTTCTGACAGATGGCAGTCCAATCTCTTGAAAGTCTCAAGTGATGGCCTTCCCACAACTTCCGAGGGCAAGCTGTTCCATTGGTTGTTCCATTGTTCTCACTGTCAGACAGTTTCTCCTTATTTCCAGGTTGAATCTCTCCTTGTTCAGTTTCCATCCATTATTCCTTGTCTGCCTTCGGATGCTTTAGAAAATAGCTTGACCCCCTTCCTCCTCTCTGTGTCAGCCCCTCGAGTATTGGAAGACTGCTATCAGGTCTTCCCTGGTCCTTCTATTCACTACATTAGCCATACCCAGTTCCTGTAACCATTCCTCATATGTTTTGGTCTCCAGTCCCCTAAATGAAGGGGACATATGAAGACTCCTTGAAGTTCCAGCCATTGCAGTATCCCACCAACAGTGGTGGGATTCAAAAATTTTTACTATTGGTTCTGTGGGAGTGGCTTGGTGGGCATGGTGTGGCTTGGTGGGTGTAGCAGAGGAAGGTTACTGCAAAATCCCATTCCCTCCCCACTTCAATAACCTGCTTTCCAGCTCCGTTCTCCTGTACAGGGCAACAAAAGAAGACCCAGCCGATCAGCTGGGACTTGGGAGCAAATAGATGGGGGTGAACTACTTTAAATTTCTGCTACCAGTTCATGAGAACCAGTCAGAACCTGTCAAATATCACCTCTGCCCACCAGTACCAATTCTGGATACTCAGAGACTGGACTAGATTTCTGTGTACCATTATGGTCATGCAATCATGATTTCTGATGTTCCCTAATGGCTTCCCACAAGCAAAGTCAACAATAAAAGTAGCAGGATGTTGGACATCGCATTCACATGAGTCTCTCACTTAATTATTTCCACAGTCTGCATTTAATGACAACAACTGGGACTGCAGGAATTGCCATCGCTAAGTGATACAGTCATGTGACATCACATTTTCTGTTCACATAGTGATGATAATTCCAATCTCAAGAATTACCTGTACTAATTTCGGCTGGAAATTTTAATTGTTATTGCACAAAAACATTTGTACTCAGACAACACACTGTTTAATGGATGATGGATTGTTTGTATTAAATATAAAATAAAAAACAAAAAAAAAGATGGGTACATGAAATAATTGTGTAGACTAGAACAATTAAAAAGTCAAATTTGATGCAAAAAAGAGAGAACTACCTGTACTTTTAATCTAATTGCCTTATATAAAGTCATATTGATTGTAGAGGACAAGATCACTCAGCTTTTGCTCTGATGAATATATTCCCTATTGGTATCCATTTATCAATATTTCATGAACGACCTGCTTCATGTGATTATTGTCATCTGTGGAAGGGTTTTGTTCAAGCTTCTTAGCAGCTATTTGATTAGTTTGGTATATCTATTGTAAATCTAACTCTCTGTCTCCTTCGTTGCCCCCAAGACATTTGTGCAAATTTAAAAGCTGACATATACTTTCTTTTGTTCTATTTCTAAACTTTCCAGAATATAATGTGTATTTAACTAAACAATACATTGCCTTGAATTTTTCCAGCTTTTCCACTTCTGTTTCTTTGTAGACTTTAAAAATAATAATAATGTTTTGTGTGTATCTTTGTGTGTGTGTATTTTGTTTCCTCCTGATCTTTATCCTTCAGTTATGGTAGAAAACAATGTCAGCTCTTCAACGCAGTCCATGATAATGAATCCTTTTTAACTGACCTCTAGCTAGTCTATAAATTACTTCCTAGTGCATTAGCTCACTGGAAAATGTGTCAAGGAATTAAATTAATCTCAGTGCCATGCCAGTATGGTGACACTAAGGATTATCTTATCTTCTAAGTTAGAAATCAGCACTGTGTCACTCTAAGTAATGCCATGCTCCCAATTAAACAGTTGTATTATTTGTTATAACACTAAGTAAAGATAATTTTGTTCAAAAATAAATTTATTTTTTGTTAAATCTCATAATATTTCTATGAAAAAAAGTGGTGAAATGTCAAGCTAGGGAGGATAAACCATTGGACAATGTCAAGCTCAATTGTTCAAGCTCGTCTTATGGAACCCAGGGCCAGGAAAAAAATGTTGTCTGTTGTTCTAAGTAGTACATTTAAAGAAGGAAAAACAATGGTCCAGCATATCAATGGAAAAGCATATATTAGTTACTGAACCAGAGGTGGTATTCAGCAGGTTCTGACCAGTTCTGGAGAACCAGTAGCCGAAATTTTGAGTAGTTTGGAGAACCGGTAAATACCACCTCTGACTGGCTCTGCCCCATCTATTCTCTGCCTCCCAAGTCCCAGCTGATAGGTTGGGTTTTCTTTTATTGCTCTGCACAGGAGAACGGAGCTGGAAAGCAGGTTAATGGGGTGGAAAAGGAAAGGGGATTTTGCAGTAACCTTCCTCCAGGAGTGGGGAGGGAATGGGGATTTTATAGTATTCTTCCCCTGCCACACTCACCAAGGCACACCCACCAAGCCACACCATGTCCACCAAGCCATACCCATAGAACCGATAGTAAAAATTTTTGAATCCCACCACTGAACATATGTTGTTCAAGAAGATGGGCTAAGATTAAATCCCTAACACACTGATTTTTTTTTTTAGAAGTTTGAGAGCCCATGGACCTGATGCCATCACCATTGTAGAACTAAAATAAATGCATCATTGCCTCGGGCAGAGAAAGTATTTTGAATTTACCATTATTGATATCAGATTGTAGAACCAGATAGCTCTAATTCTTTCCAATTGCTAGGCAGAAGTTGTTATTTTACCTACCATATAATGATTGAACTCAAATGATTTATTTTATGCTAATTCTTCAGTTTAATGGGTTGGAATATTTAGCTGTAATAGTGACATCCAGTGTTTCTAGAACATAGAATAACAGAGTTAAAGGGGACCTTGGAGGTCTTCTAGCCCAAGCTCCTCCTTGAGCAGGAGACCCTATACCATTTTAAATAAAAAGATTGTCATATCTCTTTTAGAAAGCCTTCAGTGATGAAGCACTGACAATTTGTGAAGGCAAGTTGTTCCATTGGTTGTCGCCGTAATGAATTTTTTTCTTAGTTCTGTGTTGCTTCTCTCCTTGGTTAGTTTTCATCTATTGTTTCTCATCATGTCTTTGGAAAATAATTTGACCCCCTGAAGAAGCTCCTCAAATATAGGAACAGAGCTGTCATGTCTCCCCTAGTCCTTCTTTTCATTAGATTAGACAACTTATCCAATTCCTGTAACCATTCTAGGGAGAAAACGCATATTTTTTAGGAAGCACCTATTGAAACTCAGCTATGATATAAAGGAGAGCTTCCTAATCATGTGATGATGATTTTTGCACTGTGTTGCTTGAAAAGTTGTCTAATTAGAAAACAAATTTGTTGAAAGCTGATCACAAAATACAGATTGGGAATATTTTGCCCAAATTTACCACAATTCAATTGAAATGCGTCTTCTGTATAGTTGTCCTTGATCTACAACCACAATGGAGCCTGGAATTTTGGTCATAAATAATGGTTGGTTAAAAACTTGGGTACCTATTTGTTTATATATTACTGCATATTTGTATACACACACACACACACACACACACACAATCATAATGATGATGATGATGTTTATATGTTTGTATGTTAACACCTTGGACACCTAGAGAGCACACTGCTCAATATAGAAAGAAAATGCTTGATATAAAAAAAATCAAAATATTTATATATATGTTTGGTGCTATATGACCAGATTCAATTTTAGGACTGTTTTTATAATAGTTTATAATAATAACTGAGTCACTGCAATCCTTAAAGCACATAGTCTGTTATGGATTAAACCATCGCAGCGATACAACCAGCCTCATCTTACAACAGGCTTGTAATCCTGCAATTCTTATTGGCCCGTGAATAGCGAGTCACGATTGGTCAAGCTTGGCCAGTCTGATTGGCTGTTGAGGGAAGCCCCTGATTGGATGCTTGTGAAAGCGATAGACTCAGTTCATTGGTTGTTTAACGGCAGCAAGCTCTATAAAAGAGCTACTGCTGCCCAGGGTTTTTGCTCCAATCTTTCTTGTTAAATAACGAGTTGAAGTCACAGTCCGATGTCTCGTCTCCGTTCTTACGCCCATGCCCAGGATCCAACACTGGCAATGAGGGTGGGATTCGGAGACGATAGAGCTGACTAGGACATCTCGGACAAAGAAAGAGCATGTGGCGAAAGAGCGCACAAAACAGACGGCAAGATGACTAGCAGCGCCATACCACCCGCTCCATTCGACCCAGCAACCGAAGACTGGGACTCGTATATAGACCGTTTCCAGATGTTCCTGGAGACCAACAATTTAAAAGAGGCCACGGCTAGCAAGAAATGAGTGGTATTCCTGACTCATTGTGGCCCCGTCGTTTTCAAGATGACTAAAGCGCTAGCAAAACCGGCAGAAATGAAGACCATGGATTGGGACACCCTCGCTCCAATCCTCAGGGCCCATTACGCACCCGCCGTACCTATACTGATACGAAGACATGGATTTTACCAGAGGGACCAACGAAAGGATGAGAGTGTTGGTAATTTCGTAGCTCACCTCCGGAACCTAGGAGGACTTTGTGGTTTTGCAAACTTAGAGGAAGCCCTAAGAGACCGAATAATTCTGGGATTAAATGCACCACACGTGCAGAGTAAGCTGATGGCGAAAGGTGACATCAGCCTTGCAGATGCCATCGCTGACGCTACTGCAGCAGAAGCAATCAGGAAGTCAGCCGCTCGAATGCGCCGAGCAAATGCACCGCTTCGCCAACTCGCCGATGAGCCACCACTTGCCACCGAGAAGCACGCTACCGCTACCCACCATGAAGCCCTCGAGTCATCCTCAGACAGTGATGAAGAGGAGGTCAACCAGTTCCACTCGGAACGAGAGCAAAGGAACCAGTGACATCCGCGCCAATGTGCGGGTTGCGGGGCAAACTACCCGCAATTGGACTGCAAATTCCTCGACGCACTCTGCCGTAACTGCAGAAAGAATGTCCACATCGCGAAGGTCTGCAGAAGCAGACGAGAATCCAGTCCCAACTGAAGGGAGAACAACCTCCATCGGGAGATAAGCAAACCTCCCGAAAACCGGGACCGTCTGAACCACCAATGGAACAACCACTGCTACTACAGAAACCAAGCGCCTGCCTTTTCAATGAGATGAGAAGAGGCCCACCAAACCATTACCATCGGCCACTCTTCGTCGCTCGATTCAAAGAAAATACGAGTGAAGGTCACAATTGAGAATCGACCATGTGTGATGGAAGTCGATTCGGGATCGTTCCTGTTGATGGTATCATGGAAAACCCTCAAGCAACTGATACCTGCCATCTCCCGCCAGGACCTCAGCACACAGCGAATCATCCTGAAAGACTATCAGGGAAACAGAATCCCAGTTGTCGGTTCCAGCAACATCCAAGTATCATTCAAGGACCGCACAGCAACGCTTCCCCTAACTGTCGTCGATCGTGACCGACCAAGCTTGTTAGGACTACAGTGGTTTGCCCCACTCGGAATTGAACTAGCTGGCATACACCATACCAGAAATGACGACTGGAAAGAGGCCCTCATCCAGGAATTCCAGGACGTGTTCACAGGAACATTAGGCAAGTACAAGGGGACCCCTATATCGTTTAATCTCAGCCCTGAAGTACCTCCCATTCGGCTTAAACCCCGTCGAGTACCTTTTGCCTTAAAACCTAAAATCGATGAGCAGCTGGATAAACTGATAGCCCAGGGCGAATTGGAACCGATTGACCACGCCCGTTGGGAAACCCCGATAGTAACGCCTATGAAGCCAGATGGTTCGTTAAGAATTTGCAGGGACTATCGGGCTACCCTAAATCATGCTCTTCAACAGAGCGCTTATCCAGTACCTGTGGTTCAACACCTTCTTCATTCCCTGGGTGGCAGGAAAATATTTGTGAAACTGGACTTAGCTCAGGCATACCAGCAACTCCCTGTGGATGCAGCAACTGCAGAAGCCCAGAGAATAGTTATACATAGAGGCGCTTTTAAGTGCAACAGACTCCAATTCGGAGTAAGAGTGGCGCCGGGCATTTTCCAAAGTTTAATGGAGAGACTATTACAAGGCATAAAAGGCATCGTGCCTTATTTTGACGACGTCCTAATAGCTGCCCCCACTAAAGAAGTATTAGTACAACGACTCAGAAAAGTCCTGCAGAAATTCAAAGACACGGGTCTTAAGGTAAAACAAGACAAATGCCAGCTTTGCACGGAAAGAGTGGAGTTCCTGGGATACCTTCTCGACAGACAGGGAATCCACCCCACCGAAAAAAAACTAACCGCAATAAAAAAAGCCCCGAGACCTAGGAATAAGACAGACCTTCAAGCCTTCCTGGGACTCATTAACTTTTATAACATTTTCTTGCCTCAGAAGGCAACTGTAGCTGAACACCTACATAGACTCCTCGATAAAAAGGCTCCTTGGGTTTGGGGACGGCGTGAAGAGATAGAGTTCAAAGAGATAAAAGACCTTTTAACTTCCGATGCCGTATTAATGCAGTATAATGAAACTCTCCCTTTGACAGTCACCTGTAATGCCTCACCATTTGGAGTAGGAGCCATCCTAAGCCACGTCCTCCCAAATGGAAATGAGGCACCCATTGCGTTCTTTTCGAGAACTTTGTCTAAAACCGAAAGGAACTATAGTCAACTTGATAAAGAGGCCCTTGCTATTGTATCCGCAATTAAACATTTCCATGAATATGTATATGGGAGACCCTTTACCATAATTACAGACCACAAGCCGTTACTTGGGATCTTGGCGGGAAACAAACAAACTCCCCATATATTATCACCAAGAATGACACGTTGGTCAGAATTTTTAGCCACCTTCGATTACCGTTTGCAACATCGCCCGGGGAAAACCATTCCCTACGCTGACGCTTTGAGCTGCTTGCCACTACCAGACATTATAGAAGACCCTGCTCCAACTGTTACCATACTGCAAAGAGAAACCATCAAATCGCCGCCATTAACCGCTCGAGACACAGCCTTAGAGACAAAAAAGGACCCTGTTTTGTCACGAGTCCTCAGCTGGGTGGAACGCAGTTGGCCGATAAGTGAAACTGATGACACGTTCAAGCCATTTAAAAATCATCAAATGGAACTGTTCTCCCAGAAAGGTTGCATAGTATTGGGGAGAGAGAGTCATAGTTCCGGAAAAGCTACAATATAGGGTATTGAAAATGCTGCACGAGAGACATCCAGGCATCATGCGGATGAAGGCATTGGCCAGGAGTTATGCATGGTGGCCTGGTTTAGATAGACAAATACAAACGTGGGTAGCAAAATGCAGTAAATGCCAGGAGACTCGCCCCGCTCCTCCAAAGACTCCCCCAACTCAGTGGGAAACGCCTCAAAGTCCGTGGTCCCGTATCCACATTGATTTTGCGGGACCCACAAGAGGACACACTTTCCTCTTAACGGTGGATGTCTATTCAAACTGGCTTGAAGTCCAAAAAATGGAAAGCACCACCACAGACGCAGTCACTAAAAAAATGAATAAACTATTCGCTACCCACGGACTTCCTGATGTCCTCGTCTCAGATAATGGCCCCCAATTCACTGCTCTGCCATTCGAACAATACCTGGCTGATCGGGGCATCCGCCATGCTTTAACATCGCCAGCCCACCCTGCAGCCAATGGTAGGGCTGAGCGAATGGTTCAATTTGTAAAACAGACCCTGCATAAAATGAACCACGGTGACATTGACAAAATAAACCGAATGCTTTTTATTCAACATATAACCCCAAACAGCACCATGAACAAAACCCCAGCAGAACTCCTGATGGGCCGGAAACTTCACTCGCATCTTGATCGCATCCGCCCAAACTACATGCCAGAACAACCCCCGGGATCCAGCAGTAAATGTCGGGCGTTCCAGGAAGGTGACCTTGTGTTTGCGAAAAACTTCTCGGGCAACCCATTGTGGGTCCCTGCTACCATAACGCAACTTATGGGACCCCGATCATATCATCTACTAATGGCAGACGGTAAGATGTGGAAACGCAACATAGACCAACTCTGTTCCCGATTAGCGCCGGAACCTCCAGCTGGGGGAGGAAGGAACATGGAGGAGGACGAAGAAGAAGAAATCGAAACCCAACAACCCAGGGGATACTCACCATCCGAGGGAGAACTGGATCGGGGAGTGGCCTTGCCACGTGACAACGCCGTGACGGAGGCAGATCCAGGGAACCCGGAAGACAATGCCGACGAGGGCAACCCGGAACTACAGTCTTCACTATCCAGCCCAGCAAACAGCCAACCAGAACCAGAACCAAAACGAAACCCGGTGGAACAGCGCAGGTCAAGCAGACAGGTGAAGCGGCCTGCCTATCTGCGTGAATACGTCACCCCACCCCTCAGACGAAACCAAGGGGGGAGGGGTGTTATGGATTAAACCATTGCAGCAATACAACCAGCCTCATCTTACAACAGGCTTGTAATCCTGCAATTCTTATTGGCCCGTGAATAGCGAGTCGCGATTGGTCAGGCTTGGCCAGTCTGATTGGCTGTTAATGGAAGTCCCTGATTGGACGCTTGTGAAAGCGACAGACTCAGTTCATTGGTTGTTTAACGGCAGCAAGCTCTATAAAAGAGCTACTGCTGCCCAGGGTTGTTGCTCCAATCTTTCTTGTTAAATAAAGAGTTGAAGTCACAGTCCGATGTCTCATCTCCGTTCTTACTCCCATGCCCAGGATCCAACATAGTCATTACGCAAACGATGGGTTTTCCAAACGGGTGTCTTAAAACATCGGAACACTGCAACCAGTGATAAATGTGACCTGGTTGCCAAGTGCCCAAAATGTGATGAGATAACTGCAGTGGCTTTTTGTGTGTGTGTGTGTGTGTGTGTGTGTGAATCATAACATTGAAGAATTACCATAAGTAGGTTTTATGAAGTCCATCCTAACTTTAATCATTAAACTGTTGATCATAAGTTGAGTACTACCTATAATTATAAAGGTTTTGTTCAACAATATTTGGAGAAAATGCAATTGACAGATTATCTAACCACCTCTCATTTTAAAAGGGGTTTTCCAGTATGTCATAATTTCCTATACCTATTGTAACCAGCAGTGACCTTCTATAACAAGGACACTCTGCCTCACAGCTCAAGCCACATATAGTCCTATTGAAAATGTATCTGCAGACCCAGAAGTCTCTAAACACTATCTCCAAATTATAGCTGTGCTTAAAGTGAGAGAAAAGGGATATTATAAATGTCTATGGAGATTCTTAATCATCCAGGTCATGATGGTCCCAAAGGTACTTTTTCAAGAGGCACCTAAGATTTCCAGTTTCTCTCTGAAGATGGGAAATTCTTGGATGAAAAGCAAAACGACTTAAAAAAACAACACAGAAATTCCAGTTGCCTCTTGATAAAGCACCTTTGGGACATTATAAATGTATCATTAGAAGCAGGGACGGGCTTCAAATATTTTAGTAAATGGTTCTCTGCCTGGTTGCTAGGTGGGCGTGGCCTAGTCGGCCTCCTGCACCACAGTGGGCGGGTAGCATTTTTGCCCTCCTTGGGCTCCAGTGGCTTTCCTCAAGCCTCCGGGAGGGTGAAAACAGCCTCTCTGGGCTCTGGAGGCTCTTTGGAAGCTGGACATGGGCTCATTTCCAGCCTTCCTAAACTCCCAGGAGGCCTGTTTTCTGCCCTCTCTGAGCCTCCACACACACCCTGCACTTACCTGCATCCAAAACAGGCCATGTGGGGACTCTGGGGAGGGGAAGGGAGCGGTGGGTGGGGCCAGCCAGGAGTCGGATTTGGGGGTTTTCCAAACTGCACAGAATCTTAGCTAGGGGCTCCCCTGAACCCCTGCAAACCCCCAGCAGTCCAACCCTGATTAGAAGCCATGTTAGCTGTAATGCTAATTTCATTCCATTAAATTTAAATGTTGCTTTGGCCCATATGCAGTTTTGAAATACAATCCATATATTCTTCTCCAAAGACTAATGGAACAAGTGTTCTCACTGCTTTGCTTTCAGATGTTCTTTTCATCCTGACATCCGAGCATCATTGTCACTAGAGATGAAAAAAATCTTCAGATTAATTGCAATAGAAACCTGTCTCCTATCAATGACCTATGGTTGGTGTTGTCTTGAACAAAGAGGTTGTCAAATAGCTAGGAAGATAAAATGTATTGGTTGTTGTTAAGCCTGTGTTCCCCAACCAGGGTTAAGGAGACAAGCTGAACAGAATGTGCAGCGTTAGTCAGATAGGCATACAGATAAATGTGTGAGATAAGTTTGTATGTTAGTTAACATACAGTAAAAATAACAGATGTGCTTGTGTTATCAGAAATATAGTTTATTCCATTCAGATTTATAGCATAGTCAAAATAACAGTCCATTAGTCATGTATCGTTTTAGTCAGTCCATTCAAGGATATTCAATTAGCAAAGTCTGTGTAGAATATCCAATGTCAGTTCACTACAATAAATCAGTCCTCTCACAGTTGATAAATCAACAGTCCTTTCTCTCTCCCATTCCAGTAGGGGAAAAACCAGTCTTCAATCCATCCAGTAATTAGGGATCATCAAGCCAGAGAGAGCAAGCTGCAGTGCCTTGCTTCTTTTATGGTGCTTTTACAACCACTCCCTTAATTACATTCTTACAGTTAAAGTGACAGACACTTTAACTAACAAACCATGACAACATATTTATTATTTTACCTAAACCAGTTAGGGTAAACAATGTTATCCTGAACAGTTGTTATTTATGTATGGTTCATAAGTTGACCTAGTGGTGCTTCTGTTGTAAGCCAGCTCCAAGTTCCACTTTATAAGGCAGCCGAAGCTTTGGATTCCTTGGGTTATTTCTTTTTGGGATGTTTGTTTTTAATAAAGCTTTCTTCTTTGCAGTGATATGGTTTTCAAATATATGAAAAAGACTATGACAAATGTCAGTTTCCTCCTTTATACCATATCATACAAACACAAGTCGAAAAAGGTCATGCCATGAAATAGAGTAGCAAGGAATTTATTATTAGTCTAAAGGAAATATTTCTTCAGAAAAGCAGCCTGTGTAATTTACTACAGAAGGAAGTCACTGCAGTAATTCTTTGGCAAGTTTTGAAAATAGGCTGAATAATTTTATGATCATTAATAAATGCCTGGGGGATATATATGCTTAAGCAGGGTTACAAATGGCCCAAAGTTTTATTTCATGTTTTTAAGTTCTTGGCTATAGGAAGAATTTATACCAGCTAGATATAATTCACTTTATATTATTAGGATTACTGAGTTTTCATTCTTCAGACCTGTTAATTATATAACTTATACCAAAGATTCTTTTTCAAAAGGCAACTGGACTATTCATAATGTAAGCTGTATAATGGAGAAAGTAAAAAGAATAAGAATATTCATCTTTGTTTTGGTGGCTGCATCCAGACCTTTGATAGTACAGCTCATGTAGGAAGGCAGACTATATTAAAACTAGGAAAAGGCAAAGGTTCTGCTCACACATACGTGCTTGTTTCCGGCTCTAGGGGGTGATGCTCCGTAACAAAGCTGAAGAGCCAGTTTTGTCCAAAGATGTCTCCATGATCATGTGGCCAGCATGGCTAAATGTCATAGATGCACAGAACGCTGTTATCTTCCCACCAAAGGGGTCCCTATTTTTCTACTTGCCTTATTACATGCTTTCGAACTGCTGGCAGGTTGGCAGAAGTAATGGGAGCTCACCCATTATGTGGCGCTAGGGATTCGAACCACCAAACTGCCAACCTTTCTGATCAACAAGCTCGGTGTCTTAGTCACTGAGCCACGGCATCCCTTAAAACTAATAGGTTTACCAAAACTCTTGATTCTTCTTCTGAGAAATCCTTACATGAACATGAAGTTATTATAAGTCTTGAACTACGAAACCCAGAATTCCTATTCAAAACAGGAAAGGGAATGAGGCAAGTATACTGTATGTACTGTCCACCTGCCGATTTAAGATCTAAAGGAAATATAATTGTGTCACTGAAATTTGTTAATTAAAAGTATTGTTGAACTCCAGTGGGAAATAAACTATTGCCCTTGCTTAACAAGGATTGGCAGGGGTGGCGATGAAGCACAGGGTGTATGTGTGTGTGTGTGTGTGTGTGTGTGTGAGAGAGAGAGAGAGAGAGAGAGAGAGAATGCAGGGTAGCCAAAAGGGCAGAAATGGGGGAAAGATAGGTGAGGGTAAATTGAAATATAGGAGCAGACACCATGTTCTCCCATTTTGATCACATTTTCGTGGAGGAACTGCATCAGCCATAACTGCAGGGAACATTCATAATTACAATTTTCAGCACTGTCCTATAATTTCAAAATATCTGTAAGAGAAGACTATCTATAATGCCTGTCTTTTGAGTATTAGTCACAACCTCTGGGTAGCTCACTGATAACAAACTGTTAATTAACTTACGACACAAAGCACAGCAGATATTCTTCCCGATGTGACAGTCCAAGCAGAAACCTTTGGCAAAATGGACAGGATGAAAGTGCTAAAGTTTTTTTTTTTTTTCACAGATATATCTCTGCCTGCAGACTTTGTAGGGAGTTTTCTAATAGTAAATTTCCATCAAACACATATATGGCATGGATTCGCACTTGGCAATAACACCCAGCAAAGAGAAGGAGGGTGTTCAACATCTTTCTTAGCTTCTGTCAGCCCTGACAGTGCAGTAAAATGGGTGAAACTATGCATCTATTGCAGTGGAATTGGATTGAAACCTAACATTTAGAAATTAGTATTTAGTATCAAAGTTTGCCAACTGCTACGCTGTGAATTATGTCCTTGGAGAATTGTGTTCTTTTTTGGGGTGTTTATAATTGTTTTGTTAAGCGTTGTTTTGTTAAAATGAAGTACAACTCTCCATTCTACTGAACTTTGTCTCATGCATGAGTGTCAAACTCACATCGTCATAGCGCCATCATGTGACATATCGGGACTTTTCCCGCCTTCGCTAAACTCGGTGTGGGCATGGCCAGCATATGACGCATCCAGCCCACAGGCCACAAGTTTGACAGACCTAGTTTCATGGCTACTTCTCTGTATGGGCATTTACTATCCATAAACTCTCTAGTAAGCTTCTTCCCAAAACATTTGCCTCCTTTTTAATTCAAGAAATAAAAGTTAAGAGAAACCCGTTTCATTATTTATTTCAGTATTTTATCAGCAGATATCAAAAACATTTTCCAGGTCTAATGAAGCCACAACAGATGCTTGAAACATTTTCAGAATTTTTAAAACATCCATAAATAATCTGGTGTTATCAGAATCTTAATGTCTTTTCATAAAAGCAGACTGTGCAGAATATATTATTGATGTAGTACTTTCAACAGTGTACATGCTAAAGTTGCAAACAAGATTTTTACATCTACCTTTAACAAAGATATTGAAGAATAACTAGCATGCTGGGAAGCAAGCAAAGTGATAAACATTAGCAGCAAGGTTATGTATTATTGAAAATTGGTTTGGATTAAACTCTACTGAGATTGAATTATGATGTTGGGGAAGGGAGGGAGGAAGGAAGGGAGGGAGGGAGGAGGGGAGGAAGGAAAGTTTTATAAAATCATATATATTTGCATACTTTTGTAATAAATATCCACATTGAACAATTTTTACAGATGAATAACTGGGTCTCAGAAAGGTAATCTGGAAACAAATTAAAACAGCAGCTCCAAACGACATCCAGGAGCTCTTGACATCTAACTTGCTATACTGATCAATGAAAGTATTGGACTTTTAATGTTATATTGAATAATTGTCCAAAGCATGCATTTGTACTGATTTCACTGTATCCCTTTGACTCTGCTGTTTGTAACAATCTGTTGATAATAAGGTAGTATGGTGTGAACCAAATAATTCAGAGTTTGTTGACTATTTGTATGTAAGTGTGTATGTGCGTGTGTGTGAATATTTCTAGTTTTGTCTTCATACATCTTCCTCCCCTCATCTTCATTTTATTAGCTACTTCTCTTAATAAAATATAGCAAATTAATTTCTAAAACAAACAAATGTAATTAAAAGATTACAAGCTAATATTGTTTTCAGCAGCCGTTTCCTTATCTAAAATCCTTGTGAAGCTGGTGCTATTTTATGTCTGATGTTCTGGCAGAATATTCTTCTTGGTACATGTTAGAGGAATTAAGATTAACATCGCTTTATATGAAAATTATACAATGTGATTATTTAGAAAGTAGGCAGTTGTGATAATAATTCCCTGTGAAACTATGGTTACTACCTCAAATCTAGAAATAACAGAAAGAAGAGCAGCTGATATTTTATTTAGTATTGGTATATCAACCACATTTGCAGTTAGGCAGCATCTCAAAATGTGCTTATGCTTATTTGATAAAATAACAGGATAACAGAATTGGAAGGGACTTTAGAGGTCTTCTAGGCAAACCTCCTATTCAGGCAGAAAGCCCAATGCCAGTTCAGACAAATGGTTATCCAATCTCTTCTTAAAAATGTTCAGTGTTGGAGCATTCACAACTACTGGAGGCAAGTTGTGCCACTGATTAATTGTTCTAACTGTCAGGAAATTTCTCCTTAATTCGAAGTTGCTTCTCTCCTTGATCAGTTTCCACCCATTGCTTCTTGTCCTGCCCTCAGATGCTTTGGAGAATAACTTCTTTGTGGCAGCCCCTGAGATATTGGAACACTGCTATCATGTCATCCCTAGTCCTTCTTTTCATTAAACTAGACATACTCAATCCCAGCAACCGTTCTTCATATGTTTTAGCCTCCAGTCCCTTAATCCTCTTCGTTGCTCTTCTCTGCACTCTTTCTAGAGTCTCAACATCTTTTTTTTTTACATTGTGGCGACCAAAACTGGATGCAATATTGGAAGTGTGATCTTACCAAGGCATTATAAAGTGGTATCAATACTTTATAAGTGAGCTTGATTCTATCAAAGTAAAAAAAAACTATTTTTGTTTCAACGGAATTTTAAAAACGTTGAGATGTATTATAGCTTTTTATCAGATTACTGAATTACTACTTAAGGACTGGACATTCATTTACCCTCCCAATATTGCTGAAATCTTCACAACTGTCACAATAGAACCAACAGATTCCAGAGGTTTTCTTAAGACAAGTTGTTTCTCTCTTCAGATCTTTGTAAAGGCTGAATATCTTTTATTAATAGAGGCAGTTCAGAGACTGCTTCAAAAACAACTCCAAAACAAGAGGTGAAATACAAATTTAATTGAAAGTTATACACGTATTTGAGTTATATTTCAATTTAGTTTCAGTTCTAAACAGGTTTGACAATAGCAGCTTGATAAATAATTATCAACCTATCCACTTACATAGACAAATGCTATGAATGTTTCATGTGATTGCAACTGTCAGGGAAGGACACATAGAAATTACCCCTCAGGTCTCCAGAGTTTTAGCATGTCCTCTTTTCTACTTCCTTTTGGATTTTAAGGAAACACCCATAACAAAACATTCTTTTCAGAAAGATGCATCGGGGAAATCAATTGCTTATAAGTTGGAATGACCAGTTCCCAATCTGTGACAAACCAATGTTGAAAGAACCCTTCCATTCGGGAATTGATTTTTCAAACGTTTATCAAAGCAGAGACTTTTGTATGCTAAAACATATTGCTTCCCTGTTTATTTTCTTGCCTGGGTCTTCTTATACTTAAACAAGTCAATACACTGATCTTTCTTTGCAGCTAGGTTCTTGGCCTCATAAATTGAGAAACATCACAAGCAGCACAAAAGTTCTTTGTATTCTTTTTTTTTTTTAAATATTACACTCATGGTTGGTCCTCTTTTGTTAATCATGCTTGGAAACAACCAAGAAGATAGATTGTTGTTCTCTCTACACGTCTGAATTCTTTACTGACAATCTCAGGTAGCCAATCCTCCTTTGGAGGAGTACAGAGGTAAGCTGAAGAAGGAATGCAAGAATGATAAAGAGAAGACAAACCCAATCCTGACAAAAAGAAGAGACTGAGAAAGAAGAGGCTGAGAAAGAAACTCAGAATAAATCTCGCCTTAATTCTCTCCTCTCCTCTCCTCCATCATGTCTGTACATCTATCTTGTCTTTGAAGAGAGAAAGAGAAGCTCTGTTAGGGTTTCTATTTACAGCAGTAGAACTAGTAGTCTTTGTGGTATATGTTTCTTGATTGAGCCTACCTTGTAAGAATAACATCTTCCCTAAGAGTTATCCAACTTTTTCCTTTTGCATATCATCTTCTGCCCATTCTGATCTTTATCTCATCTTCTAACATACACCAATCCTAAACACCTTTAACCCAATAACCTGCCAACTGAATCCATTCTATGGCACAACATCTTCAACCCACTATCTCACAACCACAGTCTACTCCCCACCCCACCCATCCCTGGTAATACATTTGATCTAATATCACTTGGCAGCTTCTTAGCTATTATAATCAAACCTATAATAGCACATTCTTCTGTCTTCTTCTCAGATATCATTTTTTTTTCATCTAGAAAAAGAAGATATTTACTTCTTCCACTCCAAATGTGAAGCTCCACTGTTCCTGTATAACAGTTTACCCGCTGTTCTCGCTTCAACTTCTCCTTTATTTTCTTTATTTCCAATCCCTGCTTCACAGATTTTTTTTTTCACTGTCTGTTGTCTTTCATTAAACAGCTACAACAACAGAAGTGCTGTGTAACATTCTGTGACCTTGCCTATAGATCATTATTGGAGATAAAAAGGCTTTTCCTCAGGATGATAACCAGCGCAAAGTAAGTTTCGGGGCTTGGCTAACAAAAACACACTAAGGGATCCAACTGCAAAAGACAATGAATATCAGTTCAAACTTCTTTCTCCAAACATCACTTCCTCTCCCCTCCTCTCTTCCATCTTATCTGTACATCTATCTTGTCTTTGTTGTTCTTTAGTTTCTTGAGACTACAGGAATTACTTTTCCTTGAATTACTTCTAAGCAGCACCTGGGTTAACTGTGAGAGGAATAATTGTGTCCCAGTGGACCATCAGGGAAGTGTTAACGCATTTCTCATATAATAAGGCCGGGTCTTTTTTTTTTTTTTTGGAGCCCCCAAAAAATGGCTAGGCCATCTTTTCGGGGGGTGAAGGTGACTTAATCCCCCCCCTTGCATCTTCGGGCGGGTGGGCAGCAACGGCTTGGATGTTGACCTCAGGGTTGGTGGGGCACTTTGTATCGGGGTCAACGCAGGCAGCACCATATCCGGGTGTGCAACAAAAGTACTTCCTAATGGCAAGCCCCTCCACCATTCCCCCCCATTTCACATGTTTTAATATAGGCCTTAATTTGGGGGGAGGGGCTTAATTTCATTTCATGCCTATAAAACATGCTGGGCCGTATTGTTGGAGAAACAGGGTAGCAAGCAGCATGCTACAGCTGTGAAAAAAGCCAACAGAGGCCTAGGCTGCATCTACAGAGGAATAGCAGCATCAAAATCATGAGAGGTGATAGTACTGCTTTATAGCGCACTCTTCCAGTCACTCTTGAAATACAGGGTAGCTGACCTAGAGGAGAGTGGGTTCAATTTATTTTCCAAAGTACCTGGGGGCAAGAAAAGAAGTAATGGGTAGAAGCTTGTTAACAGAGATCCAACCTGGAACTAAGGAAAAATGTCTTGATAGTGAGAACAGTTAATCAATGAAACTGCTTGAATCAGTGGGCACTCCATTATTGAAGGTTTTCTGTAAAAAAAAAAAAAAAAGATTGGACACAAAAATGATTTCGTCTACCTCTATCAGAGCCATAATTTGAGCTCCTGGCATTACCATCATTATTCATCCAAATAATGTAAATAACGAAGAATTTATTATTTGACCTTACACAGAACCCTTGTGGAGTGCTTGCTCCTAGAACAGTCAAGTTAAAGCACCAGTGCCGCAAAAAAATCAATTAAAAGCTAGGCAGTATTTGCCACTGAGTCACTTATTAAAAAAATAAAAGGCTAATGGGTAGATGCAAAAAGGCCAATCAGGCAAAAAAAATTTTTTTTTTTTAAAAGCACAATTCTTCAATCGACAGCATGGCAAATACTGAAACTCAGCTGAGAAATTGAGGCTCCTTTGTGAATCTCTCTTTAAGATTCAGCTCAGATGACTATACAGCAGACACTTTTTGTTACTTATTACTTTTGCCACAGCTACAAATAACCCTACTGATGCCATGGTGGTAGATAATTGGAAAAGGTGTAAATCTGAAATGCGAGGGCTGAATAAAAAAAATTGTACCTTCACCTGTCCGTCCCTATTTGACTGGTATTGATATGTTCAGCAGCCATAAGAAGTATGCTGTTATTTTTCTAATTCTCCTTTGGCATGTTCCTTTCCACCTCATTACTTGCCAGCAAACCATAGACTATAATTCCCTCACAGTCCTGATCTCCTGCCAACTAAGAAGAAGGAAGCAAACCATCTGCTGATACTTAAGCAGCCATATCCCTGCAGGAGTTGTGTGGCTTTTTCCTCCTTCTTTTTCTTTTCCCTTGCATGAAAAGCACATCAAGCAAGGCCAAATAGAGAATTTTAAACATGCTTAATGGTATATTGTCTGTATTATCCATTAATAAAATAATGAGCTGTTGTATACAGGACAAGATAAGGTACCTACGCAAGAAAAACAAAATGCTTACAGTCCTCAATTCCTTAGTCACCGCTAGTTTGTTGTCCTTGAAGAACATCTGGTAGCTGCAACTGGTCCAGGATGAAGTGGCATGTTTAGTTTTGTGCAGTGGTGGGATTCAGATAATTTAACAACTGGTTCTCTGCCATAATGATATCTTCCAGCAACCAGTTCACCAAACTGCTCAGAAAGTTAACAACCAATTCTCCCAAACTGGTGCAAACTGGCTGAATCTCACCACTGGTTTTGTGTGTCCCACGTAACTCCACTCCTGTGTGAGCTACACTGGCTTCTTGTTGCTTTCTGGTATAATTCAAGGTGTTGGTTATCATCTTTAAAGCCCTACACAGCACATATCCAGGTCACCTACAGATCCACCTCTCCATGAAGGTGTCTCCCATCAGGGGTGGGATTCAAATTTTTTAACAATCAGTTCTGTGGGCGTGGCTTAGTTGGTGGGTGTGGCTTGGTCATATTATTGGCTGGGTGTGGCCAACTCAATATCACTCACATCAAGGCACGCATCTCCTCGCCTGGCCTCTCATGACTGTGGGGATGCTGCAACAGTCATAAGTGTGAAAAATGGTCATAAACCACTTTTTTTCAGTGCCATTGTAACTTTGAATGGTCACTCCACACAACCAAAGTACCAGCAAGGAGGGGGGGAAAACTCCAGAGAAGTTCCTGAGACAGGAAGTCTAGTCCTGCCAAGAATGTAATAAGGGTTAACAGAGAGGCAGTTTCTGTAAGCAACACCAGAATGTTTCCTTCCTGCCTTCCTTACAGGATTAGGCCAGTAATTTCTTCTAACAACCAGTTCTCCGAACTGCTTAGAATGTTAACAACTGGTTCTAGCAAATAGGTGCGCACCTGTAGAATTCCACCCCTGTCTCCCATCCTATTAGGTTCTGTAGAGGGGATATACTCCAAATGGCCTCCCTTAAATGTTGCCATCTGATGAGACTTTGGAAACATGCCTTTTTGGTGGCTGCCCTGACCTTTGAAATATCTCCCAAAGAGTCAGACTCCTACCCTTTTAACTTTTCTGGGGAGGGGGAGGCTGTGAAGACCTGGCCCTTCTCCCAAGCATTTGTTGTGGTTCACTGGCAGCCTGCAGAAATGGCAGCAGAATTGGGCAGCGGGGAAGAACATGTCTGGAAGTCTGGGGAAGACTCAAAAAATGGCCCTGAATCTGTATCATCTCTGATACAGAGATGAGGCCAGGGCCGTCTGGGGGTTATGTGCTGACTCCGGAACCTCCAGAATCTGACATCAGCAAGGCAGAGGAACAAGGGGAGCCTGTTCCCAGTGCGTGTGTGCACAGAGCTGCCAGAAGGCAAGAGCAATTAAGACAAAAGGGGTGAGTTGGAAGTAAGGCTTGGAGGTGATTGCCCCTCCCATAAAGGAAGTGCAAAGGGATAGGAACCTTTGCAGGAAGCAACATTGTTTACTCTTTTTTGGATTAAACCTTGAAGGTCTGTGTGGACTTCGTATTTCGTTTGGCTTTTTACAGTTAATCTGGCACTTTAGATGTTGGAAGCAATTCAAAGGAGATAAAGGTGGATGCTTACATCGAGAGACCATTTGGGATTCATTATGGGCTGAGAATGAACATAATTCCCAGCATTAAAATAAAGAGAGAGTTGTTTGGACTAAGCATGTGCTTAATTACAGTCTCAGGAAGAACAGCATTGGGTTGGATCCTTGAGTTGAGCTGTAAGGATGCTTGACGAAGAAGGGTATGTTTTTAGCTACGTTTTATGGATTGTTGATGATTGCCTAGAGTCATTGTATGAGGCAGGAAATAGCTATGAAGACTTCTTTCAAATAACTGTTCCCCAACTTGGTTCCCCAACTATCATATCTAATTTCAGCTAATTCTCTTGTTTTCCATCTGCTAATAGTGATTTATATTTACACTGACATCTAATTAATTTTGAAAAAGAAGCATAATAGGATGGGTGACAAATTAATTTACAAAGTCTAATTGATTTAGTATAATCTTATTTATTGTTTAATTGCAGGTCAGACCCAACAATGTACAAGAATTCAGGAATGCCTAGCCGAGCTTCCCTATGTCCACATAATAGAACATCTATTCTTTTTCTGCATCCATTTGATTCTATGTACGTTAACATTCTCATTAAAGGGACTTAGTCACCCAATGACTTCTTTTTACCTTCCGTTCTATCTGCTTTTCTGAAAGAAAGAAAGAATGAATGAGAAAGAGAGAGAGAGAGAGAGAAAGAGGGAGGGAGAGGGAAAGAAAAAGAATATGGCACCAATAAATGTATATATTTTAACTAGATTGTTAGAACTCCTTCTCATGCATATCAATATTGAAAATAGTACTGATGCTGAAAAATATGTTCACCTATTTCTCTGATAACCCTCAACTTAACATAAAACTGGATTTCTTTATCCATCCACTTTCTGAAATTTGCCATAAAACAAAAGGAGAGGTTATGAGGAAGGTTATGATTCCAATTTCTGGTAACCTCTTCACCACACCACACCACCACCTATCCCGTGACCTCTTTTGAGGTCGTTGGGGCGCCTGCGAAGATTTAACCACCACGCTTCTCCATCCGTCTCTGTCCCCGGGCGACGACCGAGCCGGTATGGGGTTGATGGTAGTTGTCTTCAACATGGCGTATCTTGGGCAAGAAGATCTGGCGGTGCCCAACCCTCTCCAGACCGTTAGCCACAGCCGAAAGTCCTCGTAACTTGAGGAATCGCCTTGGCCCCGGACACATGGCCGTTGAACTTGTGTCAAGTCTCATCCGCCCTGGCCGTTGACCACCGAAGTGGTTCTTCCGCCCAATGATGCAGTGTCAACATCATCCCCTCATGTGGTTTAGCCCGCTAGCTGAAGCGGTTTACCGGGGTATGGCGCTTGGAGCCAGCACATGAGAGATTTAGGGATGGGTGAGGACCAGTGATGACCGTCCAACCTACTAGGTAGGGAGCAGCATGACGAGAATCGATCAAAGGTACTACCTCTCCCCAGAGCCCCTATACCCCTATACCCCTATACTCCCCAGATCCCCTATACCCCTATACCTCTTACCTATCTCCAAAACTTATGATCCAGCACCAGTGATAGAGGAAATTATTATGGTAGATGATGGTGCAATCCTGGAACCATTAGTGATGAAATTATGTCATGATTAGGGACTTGTGATTGCATTGAAACTCAGTATACCTTCTTCCTTTTCACAGATGAAGAAATTCTTTTCGTGAGCTCTTTCCAGCCAAGAATAAACAACTAGTGGTGTGTCTGTGTGTGTTTGTTTGTTTGTTTGTTTGTTCTCTGCTGAAGAAAATGAGCATTTCCAACACTCCAACCTGTTCAGAAGAAAACATTTATTGTTGTAGGTCATTTCATTCCCTCTCACTTCACCTAACTACTGTATTGCAAATCAGATTAGAAAGTATTTGCAGTCACTACAACCCACCTCAATCTGAAGTGTAGCAGATAGAGTTGGAAGGGACCTTGCAGGTCACCTAGTCCAACCCCCACACAACCAAGTGGGAGACCCTACACTATTTCTGACAAATGGCAGTCCAATCTCTTCTTGAAAGCCTCCAGTGATGAAGCTCCCACAACTTCTGTTTTCATTGGCAGAGGGCTCGGGCTACCACAGGTGACCCTGACACGAGTGACATCAAGCTGGCCATGGCCACCCCAGCCCGACGAGGTCAAACACAACTCTGATGCGTCCCTCAATGAAATCGAGTTTGACAACCCTGCCTTACTGAATATGTATCCAAACAAAAGTATAAATATTAGAACTATATTAAAATGTCTTGTGATGCATGTTACTGTAGACCATTTTACTTATATATGGGTAGCTGTTCCCCAAACTTTAACAATTCCTATTTAATATTCCAGAAAAGTAGTTGGAGGCAATGATGTCTGATGTTGATCTGTTCTCCATTCATAAATTTTCTTTTAGATTTTTTTTTTAAAAGAGCTGTGCTTTTGTATCCATAAGTTATAAAAATGGCTAACATAAAAATAAGAAAAAGTTGTCAAAATAGTACTTGAAAAATGTTAAAGCTCATTTCAGTTCATCCTATAAAGCATTATCATAAAATCAGGTCAATACTACTCAAGTTAGTCTTAGGCATTTCATTTAAAAAGGGAAACATATGTCATGCAATTCAACCTATCAGACTTTGATTTAAAGATGTTTACGTGAAAGATTTATATGATCTGAAGGAGAAAGCAGAGTTTGTAGCATCTCTTTTAAGTGTGTTATTTGTGGGCTCTGACTGCCAGCGTTTAGAGCAACCAAGGTACCAAAATCCTATTGATGCTTGGAGCAGAAGATGGTGTCTTGAAGTGGTTGCCCAGAATCGAGTGATCCTTCATGGAAGAACAGCATTCTCTCATGTTCACATTGATGATTAATTAAGCCACGATGACTTGGCATATAGTTTCAAAATCTGGGAAAATAAACTGTGCAGGTTGAAACAATCCTTTTTGGAAGCATCAAATATTTCCATTTTTATTACCTCTTTGTTCTCATTCCCTTCCCTCCCTGCCTCTTTTTTTTTTCTGCAGAGATTATAGTATTTTATACATTCAAGTTGAGAATGCCTTTTTTGATATCCTGGCTCCTAAATGCTGTAGGTTTTATAGGAAAACACTACTACCTTGAACTGCATGTGGAAAGAATGGGCTGAGGAAATGTATCAGCTGTGGTTTTTTTCCAGTGGTACAACACATAGTTTCCCATATACAACATTTTTTTTTGTATCGTAGAAACCAGAATTGTACACAGAATTCCAAATGTGGTCTCACCAGTGCACTATAAAGCAGTACTATCACTTTGTGTGATCTAGAAAGTATTGCTTTGTTGCTCCAGCCTGAGACTGCATTAGCTAATTTTGCAGTTGCAGCACATTGTTGGCTCATACTTAAGTGCTTGTATACTAGTAACCTAGATCTATGTCACAGTTGCTACTATTGAGCCAGGTGCTTTAAGCCAGATACTATTGAGTCAGGCTTTGGAAAGACTGAAAAGAAGAAAAGCCAATTCAAAAGAAATATTTCCCTATATTTAGTCTTTGATTTCAATTATCTTTATCGATATGAAAACAGTACTTAAATTTGAAACTAAAATAGGAAAATGCATCAACTTGAGGCTTACTTCCATAGCACTGAAATGTAATGAAGCACTGCCTACAAATAGACCTGTCAGCTTTGGAAGCCATATTGAAATTCGATGCTTCCACACGGCCACAAGCCTGAGCAAGTGGAAGGGGGGGGGGATTCAATTGATTATCTCTAAGTAAACAAAACAAAATTATTTTGTTAGTTCAAGGTCATATAGTAAGTCGCAGAATAAAATAAGAATCTTACTTTAGGACGGATTGTGATTGGGCCATGTGATGTGATGACGGCCAAGGGGGGATGGATTTGTAGTTTGGAATATTGCAAGGAAGCCCGAAAACTTTCAGATTCGGGATTCTACAGATGTGCCAGTTTTTATCTAAATAAAGGTATCTTTGTGTCATGCCCCAGTTGGAGTTTGACTCTGAGGGAGAGGAGGAACAGCCAACAGGGAGTGTAAGTGTGGCTCCAGAGGTTGTGGAGGAAACTGGGGCAGGCAGAGGGAGACCCAGGCCCATCACCTCTCCATCCTAGGGCAGGCAGGGAGGAGACGGTAAGGGAGAGATGTGAATGCCATGGTCTGTGGGGGAGGAAAGGGCCTTGATCCTCTTAATGGGCTGCAGCTGTGAGAACTGTTTAAAAGGACAGACAAGCATATGGGCCAGTGCTGGAAACAAAGCGTGAAAATATCTCTAGTCTGTCTGTTCCTATCTGAGTTTGGCATCCTTCCCAGTGTGTGGTCTGATATCTGTGGACGTCTTCAAGCTGTTATCTTGCCTGGTTCCCTTAATTGCTTCAGTGTGGTTTGTGTTGTTTTTGCTATTTATAATTTATAGGCATTTTTAGTTTAAACGGCATTTCCTCTTTTTCATAACTGTTTGTGGGGGAGTTTTCGTTTCCAGTCAAGGATATTTGGAGATTTGAAGCCAAGTTGAAGGAATAAAAGGCTTCACATGTTTATATGACTTTGTTTATTTTGTATTCCATCCTGAGTCGTCACACTTTGAGATATGTCTGTCTTGGAGTTATTGATTGGAATGGAAGTTTGCTGGAACGCTGACAAGACCATTGATTTACATTGATATTTTTTAGTATCTTGCATGCAATATATTCCTTCTTTTATAACAAGGATTGGAAAAAAACTTCAATGAAAATTTATTAAAGATGAGAGAGAAATTTAATGCTAGAATATTTTTGTTTTTCCATGTATTTTACTGGGATTATCATCATTACTTAAACAGTAGAAAGCAAATTTGGAAAGTATCTTAATTTATTTGGGCTGTGATAAAAATATCTTTGAACCATAGAAACTCATTCTACAAAAATCATTCCTGAACTACTGACTGATTCCTGGCAAGTGGAATTTCCTGGCAGTAATATTTCACCAATGTAGCTCGTTCAAAAGATTTATTGCAAGTCTTTGAGATTTACAAAATTCTGAAAAAGATGAGCTAACATTTTAGAATTTCAAACTGATTCCATTTTGAGTTGAATTTCTATATATCTCAGGAAATCTTTTCATCCAAAATGTTCTCCTATCAAAGCTGAAGGAGGTCTAAATTCCTTAATTGGGGATAGAGTCAGCGTTACTTGGTGGAGTTGTGTTATTGGCTAGATGTCCTCCCTTGATGCCTATGTGAAGTTTACAGCAGATATTTTCTCTTGACATCTGAAAGAAAAATATTTATCACTGGTAGGTTTTAGCTCTCAACCTTCCAAATGGGAGGTGAGCATCTTCACCATTGTTCAAGCAAAATATTGGTTTAATTAATTCTTCAATATTCAGGCATCGGGAGAAACTGAACCAAGATTGCAAGAAGATAATAATGCAAATTTGCCTTTTAAGGTTGGGCAGAGAGAGATCTGGGATGAAGGTCATCTTAACTGTACAAATGGAAAACTTGATCCATCTTTATTTCTTTGCTGTCAATGTTCCAACACTCAGGATAATAGTCCAGAAAGGTGACTGCATGGATGCATCAGGGTTACTCAGAAGAAAAAAGTAATTTTTAAAATCCCAAATCCTTCCAGTCCATCCCAATTTCTCAGTCAGGAAAATAAGTAGACTGCTCTGAAGTTGGATCCAAAATAGTTGACACAGATAACTAAAAGCGAACAAAAAGGGGGAAAAATAGCTGTCACCCTGCTTTCACCATTTCTAACCTTGGAGGGATTTGATATGGAAGTTTTCTATTTAGGAAATGTGTTCCATAATAGAAAAAACATGTTTTATAAAATTTAATTAGTTGAAACCAAGGGAACAAGTTAGTTAATCAGAGGTTAACTCCCATGATTGTGTGGGATTTAAATGCAAATAATTCAGAAATGATATTTTACCCCCTTCAATTTATCTTTTTTCATAATTTTTGGAATACAGATCAACCTTTTTTTACTATACATCATTTTAGTGATTTATTTTAACAATTTAATGAATTTGCTTTTCCTTAATTTTTGCAGAGCAAACTGGATAAGAGCTTTTTAGGCAGTGTGGTTATTGGAGAAACATGATTTATTTTTATTTCATTTATTCCCTGCCTTTTAATTTTTATAAACAACTTTAGGCAGAAAACATATCTAATATTCATTCTTCCTCCTATTTTATTCAACACATGCCTTTTTTTTTCTTCTTTCAAATAAACCGTCTGGAAGCTTCTTCTCCAATTTTCACTTGAATCTGATTTGAACCTTTCTTATCAACCTATTGATGACGCAGACAAAAGAAAGCTAAGCAAAAGTACATGAGGTTACCTCAGAAATGTTTATTAGAAACCATTTTGTATATGTTCATAATGAAGTTATCAAGTGACATGATACAAATATCAGCATTATAAATGCAGACACAAAACCTGAAGTGCAGCATGAAATTTTATAGTGATAGGTGACCACTGATGCGTGTCCTTTATTGAAATATTCATTCAGAAATATCCTATTTAAAAACCTTCAGGGAAATATATATATAGTTCTGAGTAGCTGTTTTTAGCTGTCTCATAAATCATAAAATAATACATTAAAAAATATACAGTGCATATATCTAATTGCACAGTATTATGTTTTTTTTAAAAATATCATTAAAATAACTTTTTGGGTTAGCAGTGAATCTTCGTAGTCCCTACTGTCAATTAATATGGTGCACCTAGCAGTATACTAAAATGTATGCAGAGCAGGAAAAACAGAAATGTTTCATATCAGTCAGGGTTTATATTTTAATATTTTCAGTTACATCTAAAATATGAGCAAGAGAGTCCTTCCAAACACTGGGAATTAAGGAGCAATCTTGATTAAAGTGATGATGATAATAATGATGTTGATGATGGTAATATTAATAGCTAAATCTCCTTGAAGCAGTATGAATAATTAAGCACTGATCTTGGGTTACATTCTCCCAGGAATATTCAGAATTCTACTTCAAGGGACTGGGCGTTGGTCCTTACCTGACACGCCATTTCTCTGGAGCCGGGAGGATCATCCAGAGAGTGGGGAGGTGCTTCAGTCTGCGTCGTTGAAGGCTGAGCTTAATTACTGAGGAATGTTCCGCCCTCCATCACGTGGCTCCTTGCATTCCCCAGTTTATGCGAAGTCGAGAGTGAAGAGAAGATCGTGCTCTCATCTTA
>BHEV01045273.1:0-14443 GCA_004319985.1 Emydocephalus ijimae | reverse complement strand
TGGTGGGAAAGTCGGTCCCATATTCCAGAGCTGCAGTAGTCACAAGACTGGCCCTTTGGTCATCCCGGAGCAGCTCCTCCATTCCATGGCAGGCCAGTGCACCTGGGTGGAGGAGCAGCTGCTCCAGGATGACCAAAGGGCTAGTCCTATGACTACTACAGCTCTAGAATATGGGACTGACTTTTCCACCAATGTCAGCAAGCCACCATCAGTCAAAATTCATATTAGTGATCAGCAGGATTTAAAATTATGAGTTTGGTGGTCCTTGAGGTCCAAAAGGTTGGCGACCTCTAGACTAGAAGACTTATAAGGTCTCTGCCAACTCTGTTATTCTGTTATCCATCCCTCTCTTCATCCATCCATCCATCATGTGAGTTCTCATTATGTTGCTTACATTCTAAGATATGTTCTAAAATATCTAGCAGAAATTCTTTCTTGTAGATACATGCTTTTCAAAAGGAAGGTAATGAGAGGAAGGCTGTCTGAAAAAATTTTTTATTGTGGGGAGTATGTATGCGTTCAAAAGAAACAAGTAATATTGTGACTTTTGTCTCTGTGGGTGAATGAAACTTTTGCTTCCAGGTATAAATAATCTCCAATTCATTCACAGATTAATACAATAGAGCAATATTGAATTGTATAGGAATGGTAGGGAAAGAGAGAAGAAATTTGGTATTTAATTTGGCAAAGACTGTGTATAAATTCAAGAATGTAGTTTGTCATGCACACACATTTAAATTTTATGCCATAACAATGTTTACTTATTACACGCAGATCCATATATTGGTTTCTGACTGAAATCACATTTAGAATAGACCCATTAAATTTAATGGAACATCCAAAAAAAAAACACCATTGTTTTTTTTTTAAATGTTTCTTTTTCATTTCTCTTTCTTTTTTCTTCCCTTTTTCTTTCTTTTTACATCTCTCTCTTTCTTTCTTTTCTTGGCCTTGTCAAGGCCTTGTTTTTTGTGTATGTATTGTAGATCTGTTTTTAATTGTAAAATTAATAAAATTTATTTTTTTAAAAAAAAAATAAATTTAATTGAACATCCATTAAGCATGAGCCTTTGTTTTCATTAGTTTCCGATAAAGTCTGGATGAAATATTTGAGCATTTTTGAAAACTACCTTCTGAAGATATGTTTTTTTGAGATTGGATTAAGATTGCTAAATTCTGCATCATCAAAGAGCTTCCTCCTTCTCTATGTCCTGCCATGTTCTAGGCTTTGGAAGTCCAGACATTTAAAATTAATTCAAAGAGGCATTCATTGAACATGCTTAACACAGAAGTGAATTCAGCGTGGGAACAGCTGGCGTTGTTTGAGCACAAAGACTATTTCAATTAAAAAAAAAACACCTTAGTCTTATTAGTTTTGATTATTTAGTTAAAAAAATAAACTCTTAATTTCTTTAAACTGCTTGTCAAATCCTTAAGTAGCCAATAAATAATTTAGCATTTGGGGGGGCGGGTGAGTGTGCGCATGCATGCATTATATTGCTGATGTTCTTTTCTGTAAATGCTAATGATAATCTTAAAATAGCTTGCTGGCATGCCTTGTGAATATAGTTAAATAATTTTCCATTCTTCCGTGATCATTGTTGTTTTTCTTTTCTTGGGATAAAATTGCTGCTTTGTCTTCAATTCATTAGGGTTTTGTTCTGTTTCTTTCCCATGTGACAGTGAAGATTCACCCACTCCTCTTCCCCCTTAACCTGAGAGAACTTTGTTTCATTCCCTCACGTCTAAGAAATAACATGTTCCGATATCCATCTGTTTCCGTGGTTGGTTCTGATTCATGTAGGTTGCTCAAATAGCTAAGTTAATCTTTTAGAAAATAACTGATAATCCTTTCTGTGCCTCCTGCTTCATAGAGCTTGGGACTTTTTAAGTTGGTATGTATTTCCTTGGCTTTTTTGGGCGGGGAGGTGTGTTAGTTTAAATATGTTTCACATTTGTCCGTCCTTTTGTTTTTCTTGGCCAACCACAAACTTTGGAAACTCACCCATTTAACTGCTAATGTTTTTCTGTTGACTAGCATATTGTAAATGATGCTTGTATAGTCATATAGTGTTCATCATCTCCATCCAGGTTTGACACTCCCAGTAAAGTACAAGCTGAATGTACAGTATGCAGGTTTGTAAGTTAGATGTATTCAGGAATGTGGGATAGCTTGTAGTCGGCAAAGAAGAGGGCAACATGGGAAATAATGAATTTTGCTTACCGTAACTAATGACTAAGTCAGATTTTTTTCCAAAGTATAATTTGAAAATAACTATTCAAATTGGGAAAATATCATAAGATAAAGTATCTTTGTTCCATCCTACTTGACAGAGAACTAACGAGAGAGAGGGGTGTGTATGTCTTAGTATAGTATTACACAATTGTCATAACTGCTTACTGAAAATTTAGAACTTAGTCATTTGTACCCCAAATGATTGAGGCAATTGAAAATGATGAGCAATTAGAAGGACATAAAGGGCTTTGATAAATCATCCAATGTGAGACAGATTATGTCGACAAATATGGATGAAAATGTATTCTTTTTAATTCAGTTTTGGTATTTAATATTGTTAAAATACAGCAGGTTAGTATAATATTTAGTAAAATATACAGACTAAGTGTAACACTGTTTCTTGACACTGAAAAGTGAAGTTATTTTTACCATACTTTGTTTCAAGTGAATGGAACTGTTTGTGTTAAGATAATAAAAGGAACCAATCACACAAAAGGCAGGTTTAATGTGAAAAAATACTCCAATCATATTTATTATCTGCTTTGGTTTTAAACTGCATAATTCCATAGTTCTAACATTATTCACTGGAAAGTAATGCGTATTTGCAGTGAGATCAAGTGGATAATTAACTTGGTTTGAGTTAGCAATTCCTACAGTTTTCAGATTATAAATACATGTGCGAACTGGCTTAGAAAAGATAGACATCACAATACAGATCTCAGTGTTATAATATTATTGTGTAAATATAGCATATATTTATCTTTTCTAATGATAACAAATTTCAATCGAGTTATTTTCATTTACAACAGAATAACTTAATCAGTGAAAGTGAAGTTCAGCTATTTTAAACTAAGTCTAAAATGTTATTTTAGCATAGTTCTATTATCTACATTGATTAGAATAATGAAGGTAGCATTAATTTATTTAGGATATTTACTCCTAACGCATTTAATCCAAGACATTAAAAAAACATACAAAAAAGTTATAGTTTAGTGCTCTGTAATGTTCATTGTTAGCAAAAGCACATAAAATCTGTGGAATATTGAATAGCATGCTTATCATAAGTACTTGATTCACTGAAGGATTGTTTTTCAACTTCCAGTGCTCATTATGTTTTTAAAGTAGGCCAATTGAGAATCAGAACTCTTTGTGGCCTATTTTTGAGAAAAAGAACCTGTTTTGACTGAAGCGATAAGGTTGCAGTGAAATGGAAGCTTGTGACTTTCTTTGGATCCCGTGTAATTTTTGTAGGAAATAGAAAAAAAGTGGCATGGACAGCTTCTGGGTTGACCAGAGCTTCCAAATAAAGTTTACTGTCAGACTGATAAACAGATTTCTTTGTATCTTTTTCAGGTTGTGTTGTACCCAACTTCCAATAGCTCAAAGTCAACAGAGCTGCATAAAATGTTAGTCCCTAAAAACAGCCAAGATTCTGATTTGAGGATAAAACTAGCAGTGAGAATGGATAAGCCACCACACATGAAGCATTGTGGGTGAGTTCCTATTCTGAAGAAGAATAAACACTAATTTCTTTTCAGATGCCCATGTAATTTTTTTATTACATGTCCTACAGCCTGAAGAGAAAAAAGTAAAGAAGCAGTCCAAGTGTGGTATGATAAAATGTAAAATTAATTTAAACCAACTCACCTTTGTAGCTTCAAAATAAGTAAAATGCTTATTGTACAATAAAAAGCAAGAAAGTAAAGTGATGTGTTAACATGTATTGAATTTTTAAATGGTGATTTCTACTGATATATATATATTCCATATTTCGAATTGTGATTGTGTACAGATCAGATTAATAACTGCAAAAATAATAATCAGATTAATAACACATAACTCTTTTCTGTTGTCATGTTATTTTTCCAAGTATATGTAAAACAACAAATTTTTGTTGCTCTTGATTGATACAGATGATCCCAAAGGAGGAGATGATGTTCTTAGCTAGTATTGTATATAAAATACCATATATGAATTTAGGTGGATGAATATGTTACTTCCTATTATATATTGACAGACTTCTAAAATTTAGAAGATTTCGAGAAGCAGCTTCGGATTCACTAAAAAAACAAGTGAGGAAATTGAATCATATTAGACATGCCTAAAGTAACTGCAAACAGAATATTGTCAGGGATATAAATATCTAAGATCTCACACTAAAATCTTGCACAGTTGAGTATAATTCATTAATGGGAATCTTTGCTTCAGAAAGAACAAACAGTTCTACATGTAGCAAAATAAAAAGGTCACTGTATACATAATTTATGGCATAATTTTTAAAAATTGATGAAAAATACTTTCTTTGGACTGTAAACAAGAAGAGAGGTTTGAAAAGATTAGGAGCTAACCATTCTACTTGGAGTCTGCCAGACCCTGATGCTGAAGCAGATTTTTTTTCTTTATTTTTTTCAGTGAAAAATTTAAAAAAATGACTTCTAACCTAGTCTGTCTCAAAACTAACACTTTAATACAAGCAAATATTTGAATTTGCAAATTGCTTCAGTCAGTGTAAAAAACAAAATATTTTATCAGATGAGTTATGTTTTAGCACAGCCTAGTGGTCAAAAATATGTGTTGTTTCCTTTAGTAAAAAACATTGTGAATATTTTTAAGCCATGAAATAAAATTTATGAAATGAATTGTTGAGTTGGGGAGGGGGGAAGGAAACAGAAGAAATCGCCTCCGAAGGTTTCAATACCATTTGTGGTTGTTGTGGGCTTCTGCTTCTCTAACTAGTCAGATTTAATCTTTAAATTTGGCTGAGTTTAACCCTGATTGAATTAGATGAAACTGTCATCTTTCTACATGTTATATTCTTAATAATTTTTAGAGCCCATCCCAATTTATTCTTGTGACAACTCAAGGTATAGATGGAGATTTTCTTCAGCTATTTCAAGTTATTTATCTGTCACAATTGAAACCAAAAGCTATTCTTTTGAGTTGAATGGATAGGTAGATGTCTAGAAAAAAAAAAGGCATAGAATTGTATTTTTAGGTATGACAACTGCAGTGATATAACTATGTGCTCAAGATTGGTAAGCTTCAACACTATTCATGATAAAAGAATGGCTGGTGAAGATGTTGGAACTTGCACAAATGGCTAAATTGACTTCCCTGATTAGAAAAAAAGACAATATTTGCCTTTATGGCTGGTGGGAAACCACTTGTAGACTTTTTTTTTCATGAAACAGAAAAAATGTACTTATAACTCATGTTTTGATAATTAGAAAAATAGATATAGAAAAGTGAGCTTTTTAATAATCACAAGGTAAGAGATAATTTGTAACCATACCTGTATTTGTCATAGAGAAAATCTGAAACTGCTTCTTCCTATTCTGCCTTTTCTTTCTGTACTTCTCTGTCTCTGCCTTTCAATTTCTTTAATCTGTATCAGTTTGTTAGTTTTTATTTTATTTTAAAAACTTTTATATTGATATGATGTATGATTTATGATAATGATATATGAAATGATATATGATTAATATATGATTGATTGTGTATGTGTATATATATATATATATATATAACTTTTCCTAAAATCAGGTCTTTGCTTTTTTTTGTGACATCCATTCCACTATATGAAGAATTCCTGTATATTCTGAGTCATTTTTTTCTTAAACCTAAACATACGCGGCCTCTTTAATCTTTTTTCATAGTTTTTGGGTCCCTTCTCATCCTCACTGTCCTTCTCTTAACTTCTTCCAATTTCTCTGAGTCCTTTTTGAAACAAAAGTCAAGGTTGGCAACTTACCAAAACAGAATAAAATAGAATTTATTTCTTGTAGTAGTGAGCACTTTATCTTTGCTTTTAGGGATACACCCTTTTTTCCCCCTGTTCTTCAATCTCCTGAATTCTCAGAGCCTGTTTCATCTTTGAAGATCTGAAAACTTCCTGAGTTGCTAGCAATGCAAAATCTAATCTATGTCTCTTGCTTCTGATTGTCTGTCTCACCCACTGGATTTGCTTCTCTTTTTGAATGCCTTCCTTATGGAGAGTTGTTACATCTGTTAATTTGTGCTGCAGACTCCCTTTACAGAAGTGATCAATGCTTGTCTTTTCTCATTATCTCATTATCATTGCCTCTTTTCTTGCTTATCCTTGCCTTTTCTTATTATTATCTTATTATTATCAAACTGTGTAAGCTTTTGTTGTTCTGGTCCTTGTTTCCCTGCCTGAAAACAACCTGGCATTTTTTGCAACCAATACCAGCTTGTAACTAGTCCTTGGAGAGAAAAATGAATGAAACAAACAAGGTCAAGAGAGTCCATTCCCTTATAACCTTCTAATGCAGTAAAAATAAGATCACATGACCCCCAGGACACTGCAATCGTCATAAGTATGAGTCAGTTGCCAAGCATCTGAATTTTGATCATGAGACCATGGGGATGCTGCAACAGCAAAATTCAGGTGCTTGGCAACTGACTCATATTTATGACGATGTGAAAATCAGTCACTTTATTCGGTGCCATTGTAATTTTGAACAGTCACTAAATGAACTGTTATAAATCAGGACAACTTACAACTCCTTATAAGCAGAATTAGGCTACAAACAATGCACAGAGGCAGACTAGGATGTCTCTTTTCTGCCTTCCTGACAGGATTAACCCTTAAATGTGGGAAAAACAAAATGCTGCTGGAAGGAGATTTCTTCCAACAGCTGGTTCTTCGAATTGCTCATAAAATTAACAACTGGTTCTCTAGAACCAGTGGGATCCCGTGATCACGTTTTGCAACATTCTCCCAAGCAAAGTCAATGTGATAGCCAGATTCACTTAATAACCGGATTAATAACTTATCAACTGCAGTGATTCACTTAACAACTATGATAAGGAAGGTCATAAAATGGGGCAAAACTCACTTAACAATTGTTTCACTTAACCACATAAATTTTGGGCTCAGTTGTGGTAATAAGTTGAGGACTACCTATATAGATATATATATATGACTTTAATTATCTCTGTTAATTTGCTGTAAGAAGATCTTACAAATGTTTATAGCAAGTCCTAGCCACTTTAGTTGCATAGAAGAACTGAGATACTTTTAATTGGCCAAATATATCTGATTAAATGATACATTCTGTCATTAATAAATTATTAGGAATTGCTTTAGTGGTGTCATTAAATAACATGAATAATCAATGTTTAAGTAAAAGGCAGCTCAAGAATTTTTGTGTCGGTGTTAATTTTTCAGTAAATAACATTTCCCATACTCAGGCTACCACTAATCCAAAGGAAATGTTCTTTGTTTTCATAAAGAAAATGTAGCAAGAGATTTAGGGTTATGCAAATCTTTCAAAAGGGATGCTTCAGAACACATATGTGCATGTATGAAGTGGATAGTGGCATCCACACACAGGCCCTTAATTTTGCAAAAAAGGAGCTAGCTACTGTGACCTCTGCTACTGTCTCTGGGGCTTTGTTTCTGTTCTGAATGTGAAGCCTGCTAGACCTTGGGAAGCCAATGGAGGAAGCAGGACACTTCACGGGAGAAAAAGGACAATTCCAGGAGTGATTCTTGACTGTCTAGTGAGGGAGGGAAGGAAGAGAATGGGAGTCAGAGAAATTCTGCTTTAATCACAGTAGCTTTAAATCATTCAAGATTAATGTCAAGCTTTGTGTGGCTAGCAAACTCAGGAAACCAGAACTTTTCTAATTTTGGAAAAATCTTTATTGCTATTAGAGTAATGTAATAAAAATTTTTAAAACCTTCCCAAGACATTCTGTCATACCGTGGAACTCACAGAAGTATCCTTGCTGCATCCATCAAAAATTGCTTTTTGGACTTATCCTTTACCGTTACTGTGCTAACAATATTTGTTATGGCTGGTGGAGGAGCATAGTTATTTAACAGTGCAGAAGGAGGAATTTTGAGGAAGTATTCTCTTCGAACCACCCAGGCCCACAATTCTTCCCCAGGAAGACAAAGCTAAGATCGAAAGAAGGTTCCTCTACTCTTGGAGAATAAAAAGGAGGTTTCTTTGCCTGTGTCTTCTCACCAGAACAGAGATTACATAATAACAGAGTTGGAAGTAACCTTGGAGGTCTTCTAGTCCAAATTCCTGAGCAAGCAGGAAACCCTCCCATTTCAGACAAAATATCTTCTTAAAAATCTCCAGTTGTAGTACCCACAACTTCTGGAAACAAGACATTCCACTGATTAATTGTTCTAACTGTCAGGAACAATTTCTCTCTAGTTCTATGTTGGTTCTCTTCTTGATTAGTTTTCATCCATGGCAACTGAAAGGAAATTCACATTAAATTCATCTACTGTTTCTATGAGGAACTCCAACACTGTAACATACTGGTGAAAAGTGAGGTCACAATCTTTCCTTTTTACTTATTTGGTTCAGAGAAATAAGCAAGGAGAAATACGAATAGTGGATTTAATGAGCTGATATATGCTTTGCGGTAATATATTTTAGTCTTGGTATGAGACTAGATACTGGTGTGCATTTCTGTTTAGCAGAGATAAGTATCCATTCATGTTGGCTTTTGTCAGTTTTTCATATCTGTTGATATAACTCTGTGCTGCAATTATGTGTGTTAATTATGTGGTAGAATGCAAACAGCTCTTGCTGCAGTTGTAGTTCTCTCTTACAAAGTCTGCACTACTATTACTATTAATCTTCTCATCACTCCTTATCACCCATCCCCTCCCACTTGTGACTGTATGACTGTAACTTTGTTGCTTGTATCCTTACAATTTATATTGACTGTTTCCTAGTATGATTTGATTGCTTATTGTACCCTACGACTATTATTAGGTGTTGTACCTTATAATTCTTGACTCTTGATGAATGTATCTTTTCTTTTATGTGCACTGAGAGCATTTGCACCAAGACAAATCCCTTGTATGTCCAATCACACTTGGTTAATAAAGAATTCTATTCTATTCTATTCTATTCTATTCTATTCTATTCTATTCTATTCTATTCTATTCTATTCTATTCTATTCTTATTAAAGTATATTTTGTTTATTAGGATGCTGGCCCAAATCTATTTCTTAGGTCTCTAGTTAAATTGATTCTGACTTTTCAAAGTACTTGTGGTGAAGGAAAAGTTGTGATACACATTGTCTTCATTGTGATTACATATTGAGAAGCATGTCATTATCTTATCTCACCTAATTAGAGTGGCTACTAAGATCAATCGCTTTTTCATTAGCATGACAGGTTTCATGCTTTATAGCACAAAGCAAACTGTTTCAATTTATAATAACATATTCTAAGTGCTTTTTATTTTATAAAATTTTGTATCCTAACAGATTCTACAAAATTGCCTCTAAATATCTCTATGATTTCAGAAAAAGTAAAAGGAAAATCCTAGCATCTGTCTCTGTTTGTATTGTTGAATAACAGTAATCTTGGGATCAATGATGTCTATATACTGCTAAAACTCTTGTATCTATTTGATAGTTTATAACTTCAGAGTTGGGCAGAACATTCTAGGGCAGAACCTTGTCAACAGAAATATATTCAGAAAACTGCTGGTGAAATGAAATTTGGGTTTTTTGGGCTGTTTAAATTAAAATGTAGACTAACAGCTCCACCTTCTGACCTTTAACATATTTGTAGAAAGTTCATAGCAGAAGAAGGAAATGGAAAGCAGATTGCTACATATCTACATGCCACCTATTATAATTCCTAGAGCACATAGTCATATTCAGGGGATAATTTCGAGTAGTAATCCCCACTGAACAGCTCTTTGAACATTGCATTATCCTTTCTTAAAAATAAAAACTGATATGATGGGGAAACTGTATCATAGTCACATCTTTTTGTTAAGAAGTAACTTCAGAGGCCAGTTTGTGAGGGAATAACTTTGTGATATAGAAATTCTTTCTTGTAGACCTCTTGTAGACCTGCAATTTGAATGGATGCCTTTTATCGTGTAGCTGATTGGCAATAAGAAAGTGAATGTATTCTACAATTACCCTGACATGATAGGTTACTGTTTGTACAAATCTTACATTGAACAATATTACACCATAAAAAGAGAATTTGATTGTTTATACAAGAGTATTACCTCATGGGAAATTTTTCTTTCTTGAGGATTCAAAACCATCTTTTATGTATCTATATTAGCCTTATAACGAATATCTCTGTGACAGATTATTTTTTCCTTTTAAATGTGCATAGTAACAGTGATCTGTCTGTTATTCTCTTCAGTTTAAACATTAATGTATGAAGTATTTTCGTAAAGAAGACTTGATTTTGCTGATACTTATTGTTATGAACTAATAAAAGTGCTTAAATAAAGTTTTAACAAAGCTTAAAGAAAAAGCAGGGTTCTAATCCTGCACTTCTGATTGGCCGATAATAGCGATATCAAATTGGTCCGTTCTGGACAATCTGATTGGCTGTTAACGAGCCACTCTCATTGGTTCAAGGGTTTAATACTTCCATGTTCTCATTGGCTAATAGGTCAGCAGCCTGTCCTATAAAAGGACTGCTGCTGCCGAGGTTTTTGCTCTGTTCACGATGATTAATAAAGAGTTGAAGTTTACTGTTCACTGCCTCGTCTCCGTTCCTTGCACCCATGTGCAGAATTTAACACTGGCGACGAGGATGGGATGCGGAGACATCAGAGCTGACTGAACACTACAGAGCACCAAACAGAGCATGTGGCTGAAGGCACATCGACAACGGAACCATGTCCGGCGGTGCCATACCACCCGCTCCATTTGACCCGGCACAAGAAGACTGGGACTCGTACATAAACCACTTCCAGATGTTTCTGGAGACCAACAACTTGAAGGATGCCACTACGGGGAAAAAGCGAGCAGTGTTCCTGACCATTGCGGGCCTGCTGTCTTTAAGATGGCCAAAGCACTAGCGAAACCGGCTGAGGTGAAGACCATGGACTGGGACGTCCTTGCGCCCCTTCTACGGGCCCACTATGCACCCGCCGTACCAACGCTTGTCCGAAGACATGAATTTTACCAGAGGGACCAGCGGAAAGGGGAGAGCGTTGCAGATTTCATCGCGGATCTCCGGAACCTGGGAGGCCTCTGTGGGTTTATGGACCTCGAAGAAGCTCTGAGAGACCGAATAATTCTGGGATTACATGACCCCACAACGCAGAGCAAGATCATGGCCAAAGGGGACATCGACCTTGCTGATGTCATCAAGGATGCTACTGCAGCAGAAGCAACCAGAAAGTCGGCCGCTCGAATGCACCGCACTAACGCACCACTCTGTCAACTCGCCAGCGATACCTCACCTCGCCTAGAGAGGCACACAACAGTGACCCTTCACGAGGACCTCGAATTGCCATCAGAAAGTGATGAGGAGGAGGTCAACCAGCTCCAGTCTGAACGTGACCAACGCCATCAGTGGAATCAAAGACTACCGCACCAATGCGCGGGTTGCGGGGCAAACCACCTGCGATCAGACTGCAAATTCCTCGACGCGCTCTGCCATTTCTGTGGGAAAAGAGGCCACATCGGGAAGGTCTGTAAAAGCAAGCAAGGATCCAGCCCATTTCAGAGGGGAAACAACTACCGCCAGACCACAGAGAATCGTCCTGTGAGTCAGGAACATTTGAATCGCCAATGGAACAACCACTCCTACAGAAATAAAACATTGGCCATTTTATCGAGAAGAGAAGAGGCACACCAAACCATTACAATCGGTCACGCCTCATCGCTAGACGCAAAGAAGATCCGAATGAAGGTCGCCATCGAAAACCAGCCTTGTGTGATGGAAGTCGATTCAGGATCATCCCTCTCGATGGTTTCCTGGAAGACTCTTAAACAATTAATCCCTGCCGTCTGGCATCAAGACCTCAGAGCCCAAAGAATCATACTCAAAGATTATCAGGGGAACCGAATTCCGGTCGTCGGATCCAGCCAAGTCCAAGTATCATTCAAAAGTCATACTGCATCATTACCACTGACCGTCGTCGACCATGACCGGCCTAGTTTGTTAGGCCTTCAATGGTTCGCCCCACTCGGGATCGAGGTAGCCGGCATTAACCAAACCAGAAGCGACGACTGGGAGGAGGCCATCGTCCAGGAATTCCAGGACGTTTTCGCAGACAAACTAGGTGAGTACAAGGGGACCCTGATATCATTTAACCTTAACCCTGAAGTAGCCCCCATCCACCTTAAGCCTCGTCGGGTACCTTTTGCCCTGAAACCAAAAATTGACGAGCAGCTCGATAAATTAATAGCCCAGGGTGTTTTAGAACCAACTGACCATGCTCGTTGGGAAACCCCAATTATAACACCCATCAAACCGGATGGATCATTAAGGATTTGTGGGGATTACCGGGCTACCCTTAATCACGCCCTTCAACAGAATGCTTACCCGGTACCAGTGGTACAACACCTTCTCCATTCCCTGGGGGGGGGGCGGAAAAGTCTTCGCTAAATTGGATTTAGCACAGGCCTACCAACAATTGCCTGTAGATTAAAAAAACCGCAGAGGCACAGACAATCGTTATGCACTGAGGCGCCTTTAAGTGCAACTGACTCCAATTCGGAGTGAGTGTAGCCCCAGGGATTTTTCAAAGTCTGATGGAGAGACTCTTGCAAGGGATCAAGGGGGTCGTGCCATACTTTGATGACGTTTTAATTGCTGCCCCGAATAGAGAAATACTAGAAAAGCGTCTTAAAATGGTTCTCCAGAAATTTAAAGACTGGCCTTAAGGTTAAAAAAAATAAATGTCAACTGTGTACAGACAAAGTAGAGTTCCTGGGGTACCTAATCGATAAACAGGGCATCCACCCCACTAACAGCAAGCTGAGGGCAATCAAAAACGCCCCAAGACCCAGAAATAGAACTGATCTCCAAGCTTTCCTGGGGCTCATTAACTTTTACAACATCTTCTTGCCCCAGAAAGCGACCGTAGCTACATAGACTTCTTGACAAAAAAGCAACCTGGGTCTGGGGACACTGCGAGGAGCACGCATTCCGGNCCTATTGCTTATTTTTCAAGGACCTTATCAAAGGCTGAACGTAACTATAGCCAGATCGACAAAGAGGCTCTTGCTGTTGTATCTGCTGTGAAACGGTTTCATGAATATGTGTATGGACGAGTTTTTACTATTGTTTTCGACCACAAACCTTTGTTAGGGATTATAGCGGGAGACAAGACAACCCCCCATATATTGTCACCTAGAATGACTCGCTGGTCGGAGTTTTTAGCTGCGTACAACTATAAATTACAACACCGCCTGGGGAAAGCCATTCCCCACGCTGATGCATTGAGCCGTGCCCCACTTCCGGAAACCATCGACGACCCAGCTCCAACCCTTACGACACTCCAGATTGAAACGCTACAGTCACCACCGCTAACAGCCAGAGACATTGCAATTGAAACAAAACGAGATCCTATCTTGGCGCGAGTTCTTAGCTGGGTCGAAAGAGGATGGCCAATAGAACAAACCTCTGACGATTTCACCCCTTTCAGAAACCGGCAAACAGAACTGTTTTTGCAAAAAGGCTGCATCCTATGGGGAGATAGAGTCATCGTCCCAGAGCGGTTACAACGAGCAGCATTGAAAACATTGCATGATGGTCACCCCGGCATCGTGCGTATGAAAGCGCTCGCACAAAGCTACGCGTGGTGGCCGGGCATCGACAAATAAATCGAAGCCTAGGTAAAGACTTGCTTAAATTGCCAAGAAGTCAGCAGTGCCCCACCTAGAGCAACTCCAACAGAATAGGAAACCCCCCGGGGGCCGTGGTCCCTCATCCATGTTGATTTGGCGGGACCTACTAAAGACATACGTTCCTCCTAACAGTGGATGCCTATTCCAACTGGCTCGAGATCCACGAAATGAAGAATACTACAATGGAGTCCGTCACCCAAATATTGAACAGGCTATTCGCAACGCACGGGCTGCCAGACGTTCTGGTCTCCGACAACGGACCCCAGTTCACCGCCCTGGCATTTGAACAACACTTAGCGGATCGGGGCATCCGCCATGTGCTAACTTCGCCAGTGCACCCTGCGGCTAATGGCAGGGCCGAGTGCATGGTACAATTTGTTAAAAAAACTCTCCACAAAATGGNTTGATGGGACGCAAGCTCCGTTCCCACCTCGACCGGCTTCACCCGTCCTACGAACCAGAGAAACCCTGTGGATCTAGCGGAAAATGCCACAAGTTCAAGGTAGGCAACTTAGTTTTTGCCAAAAACCTCTCCGGTGAACCATTATGGGTCGAAGCAACCGTAATTCAAACCACCGGGCCCAGATCGT
>BHEV01045267.1:0-11094 GCA_004319985.1 Emydocephalus ijimae | reverse complement strand
CTGCCACTTCAATGCCAAGTGGCACAAACCATTGGAGGCCTAGCAGGCTAGGCCAATCTTTGTCGATCACAGTTAGCGGTACGTACGCTGTGCGATTCTTGAATGAGACCCTGACTCGACTGGATCCGACAACAGGGATTCGATTCCCTTGATAGTCCTTAAAATAAGTCTTTGATAACGGAGGTCTTGGCGCTGGATAGTGGGAATGAGTTGCTTGAGGGTCTTCCAGGACACCATCGAGAGGGACGATCCCGAGTCGACTTCCATTTGGCAGGGCCGGTTCTCGATGACCACAGTAATTCGGATTTTCTTGGCATCTAGCACAGAGGCGTGACCGATAGTGAAAGTATGGTGAGCCTCTTCTCGCTTCGTGGGGTGATTTAAAACTCAGTTTCTGTTGGAGTGGTTTACTGGTTCTCACCTTACAGGACGGTTTCCTGTCGATTGGCGATAGTTAGCCCCCTTCGAGGCCAGGCTGATTCCCTGTGAGCTTCAGCAGACCCGTCCGATGTGGCCTTTCTTTCCACACTCATGGCAGAGTGCGTCGCGGAATTTGCATTCGGACCTGGAATAGTTGGCCCCGCAGCCGGTGCAGGGGTGTAGGGACTTCGGGTAGTGGTCCCGATCGGACCGTAGTCGATGGACCTCTTCTTCATTGCTGTCTGACTACGAAGAGAGGTCCTCATGGTGGGTCGTCAAAAGCTGTCCTTCTGACTTGGGTGAAATGTCGCCTGTTGGTTGGTGTGCCGGAGCGCGGTTGCGGCGCAGTTGGGCAGCCGACTTCCTGGTTCCTTCTGCTACAGAAGCATCAGCGATGGCATCAGCAAGGCTGATGTCGCCTTTCGCCACCAGCTTGCTCTGCACGCCCGGTGCAACTAATCCCAGGACTATTCTATCTCTCAATGCCTCTTCCAGGTCGGCGAACCACAGAGGCCTCCCAGGTTGCGGAAGTCTGCGATGAAATCGGCAATGCTTTCTCCTTTTCGCTGGTTTCTTTGGTAGAACTCATGCCGTCTTACGAGCGTGGGCACGGTCGGTGTGTAATGAGCTCTTAGTAGGGGTTCGAGGAGGTCCCAGTCCATAGCCTTCACTTCAGCTGGTTTGGCTAGTGCTTTAGCCATTTTAAATACGGTTGGTCCGCAATGCATTAGGAATACCACCTGTTTCTTCCTGGTTGAGGCATCCTTCAAATTGTTAGTTTCCAAAAACATTTGGAAACGATCCATGTAGGACTCCCAGTCCTCTTGCGCTGGGTCGAATGGAGCAGGTGGTATGACGCCGCTGGACATGGTTCCGGCGTTGTGCGTCGTCAGTCACGTGCTCAGCTTCTTCTTCTTTGTTCAGTCAGCTCTACCGTCTCCACATCCCATCCTTGTCACTTGTGTTAAGTTTAAAGCATGGGCGAGAAAGAATGGAGACGAGGCGGTGAAATGGTGAACTTCAACTCTTTATTTACATGGTGACAGCTCAAAAAAAACAAGGGCAGCTAAGGCCCTCTTTATATAGGCAACCCAATAACTATTTAACCAATAATAACCCAGGAGCGCTAGCTCCATTAACCAATACGAAGGCTCCGTTAGTGGCCAATCAGATTTCCCTGAATGGGCCAATCCGATCCTGCCATTTAACAGCCAATCAGAAGTGCAGGGCCAGAACCCTGCACTTGACTCCAAGCTCAAGATAACTTTATTAAACCTTATGCATTCACAACAGGGTGCACTCAGTTCTGCTCCTCAGCCTAGACCTCTCTGACATGGTTGGACCTGCTGGTAGTTTGTCCTACCACCAGCTCAGCTCTCAGATTCATTGGAACAGTTTAGCCCCTCGCCACATCAAGGCAGCACCCAGCGGGGGTATTATTATTATTATTATTATTCATAGTAGTAGTAGTAATAGTACTCGTAGTAAATCTTTAGTGAGATTCACAGCCTTTGGGGCTGGTTGGTACCTCAACAGCTCGAGTCCTAACCAAGGACCTCGGAACTGTTAGGGTAGCATCAGAGGATATAAGCTGTTCCAAGCAGGGTGGTTTTTTATAGAATCAGGGTGTTCAAGTCTGATAAATTCAGAATTTCCAAATAGCAAGGATTATTTATTATTACTACTATTACTATTACTACTATTATTATTATTACTATTACAATTACAATTATCATTATCTCAAGGTAGCAAACATACCTAAAACTCCTTCCTTCTTCTGTTTTCCCCACAATATTAGTCCTATGAAGCACGTTGGTCAGAGAGTGAATGACTTGCCTCAAGTCACCCAACTAGTTTTCATGTTTAAGGCAGTACTAAAACATTATCTCCTGGTTTCTAGACTGGTACCTTAACCACTATATTTTTATTCTTAGAAAATAAGTAAACCAACAAACAACAATAGTAAGAAAAAACTGGTGTTCCCTCCCCATGATCAATTTTTCTTAAATGATAGAATTTTTTATTTAATAATTAGAATTCTAAATATTTTAAAATCCATTTTATCTTATTCTCTCTAGCCATGAACTCAAGAAACAAGGCTTCACTATTAGACAAATTGGGACACTTCCAAACCAATGCTTCCAAAGTGTCCCCATCTGACCCGGGGGGGAGGGGGGGACCCACATGCATACAAAGGTAAATTGAGACACTTGGAAGACTACACAGGGCATCTTCTGCTTAAAGAATGATTTTTAATAAGCCATGCATCCACAGCCATGGTAGCCATATTGTGATAGAACAAATAAAGGTCATCAGCATTCAAACTGTGTCCACTGTATCATAAAAATTGAGAGGAATAGCCTAAAGTCTCCTGCTATCCTCAGACACAACTGAGGATGTTGTCTTGTCTCCTGCAAATTAAAATTCAATGGTCAATTCAATTGATTACTGCATTGAAAAATGGAGAAATTTTTATACATTTTCCCCCACCTAATTCTACACTGTATTCCCAGATATATAAACAGGGAATGTCCACCTCACATTTGCAAAAGTACATGTAAATGTTGTAACCTGCCAGAATTTAAACATATATTGTTAAGCCAGAAGAAAAACAGTTTTTCCCCCACAATGATTCCTTCTCTCAACAACCATACACCAGCAACCATTTGTCCAATAGTCAACTTTGTTTCTTTCTTGAATTCATGGCTAGAGAGAATAAGATGAAAATGGATTTAAAACCTTTAGAAAGAATTAATAACAGGAGGAGAACATGATCAATATTTTCAGGTCCATCCGTTTTGTCTTACCATCTTTGTTTATTCAGTACACAAGGCACTAATCTGATGACAAAATGTTCAGTTCTGTTTCTAATGTCTGCTTTTGTCACATTCCTTAAAATAGGATGTTATTTTTACAGGACAAAGTGTACATTTTGTTGGTTCTTTTACTCCCCCCCCCCCATTATTTTATAATCTTTATCTTTGCCAATATAAACCTAAATCTTAATTCTTCTTCATTCACCACTTGGAACAACTTCATTTCATTCACACAGGTAGCTGGGCCAACCATGTGACCTGTGAACACATCTGAAGGTAAGCATTAAAGAATAAATTGTATTGCTGGAATTCCATCACTTTCAGTTTGTTTTGCTGAGGGAAGCCCATATTCTTTATTGACTATTACTCATACTATATCAGTGGGTCAGAGAGGATAAGGCAAAGCCAATTCTGACTGAATTTAATTTTGATTTCTTATATTTCCAAGAAATTCTATAGCAGGATTAAAGGAACTATGGTTTTCCAGATACTGTAGAATTATAATATTGTACCTTATGATTGTACCTTATGATTCTTGACTCTTGATGAATATTCTTTTATGTACACTGAGAGCATATGCACTGAGACAAATTCCTTGTGTGTCCAATCACACTTGGCCAATAAAGTATTCTATTCTATTCTATTTTTCTATATCTCAGAATCCTAGCTAGCTAGACCAATGGTGAGGAATTCTGGGAATTGTAGTCTACAACATTTAGCGTATTTCCTCGGAAACGGGGCAAATCTGAAAAAGAAGTAAATGCAAATTTTTAAAGGAAAAATTGATTTTGTATTTTTCTTGGGATTGTTCTGATTTGGTACAAATATTATCCCATCTCCTTAGTTTCTGGCTCAATTTCCCTTTCGAAAGAATTTCAAATTTAAAATTGTGATCTCTCCACATACCAAAATAAATATTCTTAGCAAAAATATCATCACTTCAGTCTTTCTTTTTTAAACTGCCTTTGAATTACTTATGAGTCACTTATTCTGGTATATTCTTCCTAAATAAATCCCTGCAGTTTTCCTCGCAACTTTCTTTTTAAAAATGGTTTGTTCTCTCATTCTCTGTTTCTCTCACTGGCCAAGAGCAAGTAACTGATATAAGATCACCCAGGTAGCTTTGTACCTAAGGTGGAACTAGAATTCATGATCTCCTGGTTTCTAGCCTGGTGCCTTAAGTACTACACTAAATTGGCTCACCTCGTTTTCTAAATTCCTCTAAAATGTTCAAGAAAACTTAAAGCAGGAAAGATTGTTCCCAAATATAAAATATTTATATTGCAATTCTTAATCCTCAAAGCCAGAAGGAGAATTGACACCTTTAGTTGCTTATTTTAGATAGTTTATTTATTTACTTATGTATTTATTTATATATTTTTCTAATCTTATGAAACCAATTCCAAGTGGCTTTTACAACACAGTAAAAAGCAAAAAGAGTAAAATCAAAAATCAGGTGCCTTAACCAACAATCTCCAATCTACCCAGCAATAGATGTTTTACATTTCAAACACAGCTCCTAGTTTTCAAATCGAAGGGGTTACAGGCAGACTTAGGGGAATTAAAATTCATCATGATTCTTCACATTGTTTCAATAGGACAGTTATTTCAATATTTGGGTCACTTAACCTGGATCACAAAATCCAATGAAATTATTTTGCATTAGTTGAGTGATTTGAGGATCTTTCTTGCTAGAAGTGGAACACCACACACATCCACCAGCATTAAGTAAAAGAGGAAATACATGGTCATTCATTTGGACATTTCATTGTGCTAGTCAACTGATGACTGATCATAATTTCATAGATCCAAATCAGAAAGCTTTAAAGAATTTTTAAATCCTTTAAGTCTCTCAAATAGAAACATCATTTATGGAGTTTTCTGTGAATTTGGAAGGATCTAAATTCTGCAACTTTCCTATGCTTGATTAGATTCAGGATCTGCTTAAATAAGAAAACATTCAGGCCCTAGGATAGTCAATTGGCATATTTTAAGTACCTTGTTCCTTACACATTTGGCTGTATTTTAATCTGCCCACTAAGGAAGGTTGTGTTTGTGCCTTGTGACTGAAGGCGTGCTGCCAAATGTGAGCTGGTAGACCTGGTGCAATTTAGCTGATCCCATACAATTTCCTCCTACACTCTGAATTGATCTGTAAGGTGACCTTAGACAATTTGTCTTCTTTCTGGGAGAAATGTCACCCAAAAGGAAGCTATTAAGTCAAGAAGGTAATTCAGCAAGAACAGTCCACTGTATAAACAGAACTTGACCTCGGGTAATTCATTTCTGGTCCTTTACAAAGAGACTTAAGAGATAGGACTGCTAAATGTCAGGGTCTCAACCTGTCAATTTAAAAAATGGGAGACACCAGCCTCTTAATATGTTATTTTGGAGTGGCTGAATGAAATGTGCTAGGAATTAACAAGCTAAAAAGCAGTCATTGAGAAAAATAGAGGAGCTCGAAGCTCATACAAGATCAGAGATAAATTTTGCACTCCAGACCAGTGGTTTATTGTATAAATATTGTTCAATGGTCAGATTCAAATTAAGACTGACATCCTAAGAATATTGAAAATAATGGGAATCATGTTAGAAATCATGTTAGTCAGTTAAAGAATTCTGAAAAAAGAAATCACAGAACAAAAGTATCAAGAGGAGGATCTGTAGTAGATAACCTTACAGTCAAAAAATCAGTGCATATTGTTTATTAGATTAAACAGAAGAGTTAAGTTCATGGACTGCCTATTCTTAGAATTGCTGCCTTCCAGAATAGAAGGAACCCCAAAAGTTGTGTCCTCCTTCCCGCCCCTCCCCCCCTTCCCTCCCCCCTCATTTTTGGCATGTTACAGGGTTTTAAGGCACTTTAAGAATTTGAGATGTTCAAGGCACATACAGTATTTTAACATTTAACAAGCCTGAAAACTTTTTCTAAAACTGTCCCTTGCTTTGCCCATTTTTGAAGAAGAGCCCTCAAGCTGAAAAGGTATGCAGCCCAGTTAAAGGAAACCCAACGTCCACAGGCATCTATACAGGTGTGGACTGCTAATTTTATCATTTTAATTACCAGTTCGGCAAACTGGCAAATCCAACTCCTGGCTGGCCCCGCCCACCGCCTTCCCACCCTGCACCTCCCAGGAGTCTCTATGTGGCCCATTTTGGATGCCAGGTAAGTGCAAGGCCCTCATGGAGGCTTGGGGAGGGCAAAAAATGGGCCTCCTGGAAGCTCTGAAAAGCCAGAAACTGGGCCATTTCTGGCCTCCAGAGGGCCTCTGGAGTCCGGGGAGGCTGTTTTCAACCTCTCGGAGGCTCGAAGAAAGCCTCTGAAGCCCGGGGAGAGTGAAAACAGCCTCCTTGTTGTGGTGCAGGAGGCCGACCAGGCCACGCCCACCATGGCCAGGTTAACCCAGCAACCTGGGCTTCTAAATATCAAGAACTTAGTTTCCAAGGCTGTTGCCTCTATTTTTCAAAAGCAGCTGGAATATCGCACATTATGCATTCTAGCAAATCACTGCTATCCCTAAGAAACCCAGGGATTTTATTTGCACATAATGCTGAACCACAGTCCACCTATGTCCTCAAACTTTGTTTTCAGCTGAACATCTCTTCTTCTCTCTTGAATAGTCACACAGAAAAGATAAAAAGCTTTCCAGTTTATTTTCAAGAGGTCATATTTTCAAACTATGCCAAAAGTGGTTAATGATAACTACTGTATTTTATTGGAGATCATTAATTTCTGACTTGCTAGTTTTATCATGTTGGGTTATCCAACCCTTAGGTGTTCAAATGAGGCTCTCTCCAAACCCTATTCATCCAACCAGAAGCCTTCCTCCAGTCATTTGCATCCTCCAGTCAAGTTGGATGCCAGATCTAGTGTGTGCTTTAGATCGATCTTCAGCTCAGTGGGAATCTGGACAAATCACATTTTTGTGTGTTTTGGGATTTGTGTGCCTTCTCTAAAACATGTTCAGGGAAGGGAAAGAACTAGGCAAGAGTCACTTTGAAGAGCTTCTATGAATTTGAAGTGGCCTCTAAATCTTGCATGTCAACTCCGATGTGGGCCTTTTGTCCTATATTATCATAGATCGGAAGAATGGAGCAGAGCTTTGGCTATTAAGCTTGGTTTGTAGGACAAAATTGTATCTCTTCCATCTCTTCTCCTAATACCAACTTGACTTTTACAACTGTCTTGCCATCGTGTTTAGGATAGAAGTATTCATATTTCCCAGAGGTATCCCCTAATATGTGGCAGAACAACATGGTTATCTTCCAGTAGGCTTCCTTTGACTTATTGGAAGTCTTTGATTCTCCTTAACTCATAAAGATTTTTGACAGACATCACTCCTGTGGTTCTGAGAGATATATAAAAAATAGTTGTTTATTAAAGGAATTACTTGCATAAAATAATAATTACTTTTGAATGAGAAAGATTAGCCCAAGGTTAGTAGTACTGTTGTTGTTACACTTAATTATCCCCAATATATACTGCATAATAGTCTTCCTCAACTATTCGTACTTGAGTCAGTAATTTTTCATCAAAACAGATTTCCCTAGTACTTATCCCAGACAATCACTCACACCTAGCAAAGCATGCCAATTACCATCTTCTTCTGCCTCAAGCTTTTCCTGCCCTTATGTCCTTTAGAATGAGTGATTCAGATATTTCAAGGAGTACTTATTAAAGTTCCCTCTGGTCAGTACTAAAGCTTGAATCAAATTCTGCTTCCTGCTGGATGCATCATATTCAGATTAATAATGAGACCTCTTATTTATCAATCCTTGGAAACCTCTAACTAAGTTACAAAGTCCAACTGGACATTTGACCCAGTCAGGTGTTTCTGCTATCTCATGAAAATATTCTAAGCAGCAGTTCGTAGCCGTTGAGTAATAAATAGCTGAAAAGAAGAAAAGAATGGGAAAATGAACAGAACAGTATCTATTTAAAGGTGAGGTTTTCTTTGAATGCAGCTTCACCAGCTACGAAGAAAAATATGCAGATATATATCCCATTTTCTTTTTTATTTGAAATCAATTTTGACTGCTGCACAGCAGGGTGCCCAGATGTTCATTTTGAAAAAAAAAGTGTGCTTCTCCCATCAAGTCTGCACTGAAAGCAACAAAGTTTGAAAACCTATCAATCAACACAGAGATTATGTTAGAATTAATGTACTTAACAGCTTTCCAAATTGCTTCAGGTGTTCATTTAGTTGCAGAACATGAATAAAGATAGGATGTTCTAGTATTAATGAAGGAGGATGGGTTTTACTATCCAAGAAGGAAGAATTATTGCAACGAACAGCAATTTTCACTGTAATTCTTCAGTTTGAGGAAACTGAGTAATTCTACTAAAACAACCTTGGGGTGGTGTATGTTCTTTATTTTTTATATCAATCCCAGATCTCTATTGCTCTTTTATATATTTTAATTTAAAAAATACATGATAAATAAACACATAATAACATAATAAGTAACACAAGTGATAATGCAACTCTTAAAATCCAATTATCACTAGAGGGTAACAAACATTTTGGTCCTCTATTTTTAACATGGTCAAATTGTTCAAAGTTTTGATGTTGCTGCCAGGAGATTTTGGCATTCTTACCCAAATCTCATAAGATTTCAGGACTGAATATCAAATTCTTGTGACCTTTGACATTCTCAAAAGTTTGGGGTTTTAAAGCTTAGTCATTAATGTTTGGAGATCATGAAATGTCCTGTTATTGTGGGTCTTGGTGCACATCGGGACCCACAGAGAACTGTAACTGTTTCTCTTATCCTTTCTGACAGCATTTGTTTAGATAGATTTGCTTGAACAAAGGGAAGAGTAGGGGCAAAAGAGAATTATTCTGCAGTGATGATAGATGATTAGATGAGACAGATAGACAGACAGGCAGGCAGATAGATGAGAGAGAGAGAGAGAGACTTTTTAAAGGCATGGCTTGCTCCTTTTTGTGTGATCCTTTACCTTTTTCCAAATTCATGCCCCTTTATCCTTCTTTCTTAAATTTCACTTTATTTGCCTTACCTATAGCCTGTATCAGTGGTGGTGAACCTATGGCAAAGAGACCTCTCTGTGAGCATGTGCACCGTCGCCCCAGCTCAGCTTCAGTGCATGAATGCACACACGCCGCCCATCACTCAGCTGGCCTTTTGGGTCTCTGCCACGCATGTGGGGAGGTGGGGCACATGCATGACCGGTGCAAGCACATGCATGGGGGGCATGGGTGCATGCACAGGGGGACCTTTTTTTTTAGTTTCCCTTTAGGATTTCCATATATTTTTCCTTCTTCACAATTTTCCAAAATTATCTCCTCTTCCCAAGTGCCCGAATTTTGATCATGTGACCATAGGAATGCTGCAATGGTTGCAAATGTGAAAAGTGGTCATAAGGCACTTTTTTTCAGTGCCTTTGTAACTTCAACGGTTGTAAGTCAAGGACTATTTGTATGGTACAGTACATACACAACAGTAATAATATGCATACTCATCAGATTTTTTAAAAAAGTTATGCAAACGGCATATAGTTTGTTCTAAATCAAGTTCTAAAACTTTTTTAACAAATATGAGTTGTTATNNGGAGAGAGAAAGGACTGTTGATTTATCAACGGTGAGAGGACTGATTTATTTGTAAGTGAACTGACATTGGATATTCTACACGAACTTTGCTAATTGAATATCCTTGAATGGACTGACTAAAATGATACATGACTAAAGGACTGTTATTTTGACTATGCGATAAAACTCTAAGTGGAATAAACTATATTTTTGATAACACAAGCGTATCTGTTATTTTACTGTATGTTAACTAACACACAAACTTATCTCACACATTTATCGGTATGCCTATCTGACTAACACTGCACATTCTGTTTAGCTTGTCTCCTTAACCCTGGTTGGGGAACATAGGCTTAACACTAGTTATGGGCCCAGAGGCTGCAAAGTCAGTTTAACTAGGATAAAACAGATTTATGTAAAAAGTGAGAGTTTGTGTTGTTATACGTTACAGTAAACAGACAGCTGTGTTTTATTAATTATAGTTTTATATCCATATGTAGAAAACATGGCACAAGTCAATTTACAAAGTTTGTCCCTTATATCCAAGCTGGATGGAACAAACTATGTATCATGGTCTATGAAATGTAGTCTACTTCTACGAAGAGAAGGTCTGTGGAACATAATTGAAAATCCACCAAACGTAGAGGAATGGGATCCAGAGATTGAGGAAGATAGACAAAAGATAGAAGACTTTAAGCAGAAGAATGAACAAGCTCTTTGCAAAAAAAGGACTAACACTATCTGACCAGCAACTTCTTCATATCCGCAGAGAGCAAATGGCTGTTGGGTGTTGGCAGAAGCTGAAGAGGATTTATGTCCGCGATAATGTTGGTGCTCACATAAATCTAACACGGAAGCTTTTCAGGACGCATCTCCAAATGAATGGTGATATGCTTAGTCATTTGAATACTATGAAAAGCATTTTTCAAGAACTGCATGAGAAAGAACTTATTTTCTCTGAACTACACCAAGTCTATATAATTCTATCTTCACTAGATGAAAGTTATGATAACTATGTAACTTCCCTTGAAATTTTGCCCNCCTCAAAAACAAGATATTGAATCTCCTACTGCATACGCAATTAAAAAGTGTTTTAATTGTGGAGGAAGAGGACATTTGGCAAGGTTTTGTAAAAAAGCAAAGTGCCAGAATGCTGGCCAGAATACTAAAAGTAACCAAAAGAAAAAGAAAAATTTAGAGTTAGCCATATATACTAACAGAGCTGTAAAAAATAATTTATGGGCGGTTGACAGTGGAGCATCCCACTGTATAACAAATGATAACAAAAATTTTGTTAAAATGTCCA
>BHEV01045266.1:0-12851 GCA_004319985.1 Emydocephalus ijimae | reverse complement strand
ATCGCAGGTTGGTGATGGTTCTACCACCGATGGAAACTGTGCCTTCGTGGTCTTCCAAGGCATCTTCCATGATCCGTTCATATATCATCTAATCCTATAGCTCTTATCGTTTAGTGCTGATCAAGAAATGGCCATTAAAAGTTGCTAGAAACATTTTTTTTAAACTTTGGTTGAATAAAGTCAATTTTACAAATGTTTTTAATTTTGAAAGTTGTGATGTTTACTATTTTTAAGTAGTGTCCCAGAAACTGATTTCTTTTCATTCTCTTTGGTAATTCCAAAAACAAAGTTGTCAAAATCTCACTTAAGAGTCAAATCTACATATCCAAGTTGCATTTCTGATTTATTATTAATGAGTCCCTTTTAACTATTATAACATCAGCTTGTTTCATTTGTAAATTCTGAACCATCTTAGTCAATATTGTATCCAGTTAATTTTAAATCCATATCCAAAACAGTCTGATTCTCAATTGTATCCTTTTTGAGCTCATTTTTATTATAACAATCTAAAAAGAAAGTTCTGATTACATAGTCAAACATCCTTGAATTCTTCTGAGTTAAACTAGTTTCCTCTTTTTGTGTTAATGGCTCTTCTTTAATAATAAACTTTAATTTTTTCTGATTGCTTTTAGTAATCAGTCTTCAAATCTATTTTGGCCATGTTTTTCTCTGATCCACAACATCTGCCCAGGGACAGATTTCTTACATTTTTCAATCAGAATAGAGCTGGAAAGGACCTTTGAGGTTTCTAGTCCAACCCCTGCTCAATCAGGAGACCCTATACCATTTCAGAAAAGTGACTGTCCAGTTGCTTAAAAATCTCCAGTGATGAAGCACCCATTAACTTCTGATGGTAATCTGTTCCACTGGTTAATTGTTCTCAAGGTTAGGAAGTTCATCCTTAATTCAAGTTTGCTTCTCTCCTTGATTAGTTTCCATCCATTGTTTCTTGTCCTGCCCCCTGGTGCTTTGAAAAATAAGTTGACTCCCTCTTTGTGGCAACCTCTCAACTAATGGAATACTACTATCATGTCACCCCAGTTCTTCTTTTCTCTAGACTAGCCAAACCCAAATCTTGCAACCATTCTTCATAGGTTTTAGACTCCACGCCTTTAATTATCTTAGTTGCTCTTTCTCTGCACTTTTTCCAAAGTCTCAAGATCAAAACTGGGTGCAGCATTCCAGGTGTGGCCTTACTAAGGCTTTATAAAGCGGTACTAATACTTCGTGCGGTTTTGATTCTATGCGTCTATTTATACAACCAAGGATTGTTAATTTAATTTTAAGATTGTTAACTTACATTCAAAAGCTTCATAAATTTTAATAGGATTTTAAACAAACCATAGAAATCATTCTTACATTTCCTAGTCTTATTGCCAGACAATCCGGTCTGTTAGTACATTTAAAAACTTTACAGAATCAGTATCCTCATCAGCCCTTTGCTGCTTATTTCTAAATAAAAATTTCTTTAAGTTCTTAAACTTACATGAAACTTCTTTAGCTAAATATTAAAAGAAATTCACCTAAGTTAAAAAATGCATCTTTTTGAAGCGTTAGAATCTAGAAAGCAATCCATATACAATGAAAGTAATTAAGAAAGGAAGTGGGTGAACTCAGTGTCCCTTTCGAAGGCTCTGAACTGCATCTCCCAGATCCTCAAGCTCTAAAACCACCAGAAGATTCTCTCCATAAACCAGAGAGGAATTTGAGGAGTGGATTCATTCCCCTCTTCTTTCCACAGAGATGGGTCATTGGCTCAGCTGTCTTGTCAGTTCACCATTCTTCCTGTAGAAGTTGGAAGTCACCTCTCTCCTTTTATTTGTTTACCAAATTCTATGTGAAAAGATAAAAGGATTCTTCACATGATAATGTATTTCATTCAGTGTTATTCTTGTTGAAAGGGATTGTATGCTTACTATGTTTTGTTACATGTATGTTTAGCCCTAAAGTGTAGTCGTTTCATATGATTGTGCTGTGGGTTTTTTTTTTAAACAAAGAAGCTGAAATGATTGAATAACTGAAATTTCACTGAACTGGAATATTTTTTAAAACTATTAAGCACCAGTTTGCTGCACTTTTCCAGTAAACTGTTAACACCCTGTTACTTTAAATCCTGGTATATCTGCTTATTAAATATTGAATTAATAAGTATCGTGCAAATACTGCTCTTTAGGGAAAAATAGCAGTCTGAATACTTTTGATGGTTGGAAGATCATTCACTAGCAAAATATTACGTAAATTCTTTGTTGTCATCTTGCCAGCTGAGAGGTTTCCTGTATTAAGTAACTTAATTCTGTTACAGATTTTTTAAGAGTAAGCACTTGTTCCTGCATTTGTTGGCAAAGTAACAGGAATGCTTTCTCTATCTATACTTTACTATAGCTTGAAAACGCAAGACTCTCCTCTGAAATGTGTAGCTCAGCAGCTAACACCGTAAGAGAAGAACTTACAGAAAGTCGCATGCGCATTGACAGTCTCTCTTCCCAACTGTCTGCTTTGCAGAAAGAGGTAAGGAATTTAAGATTCTACGTAAATACTAGCAGGTCCTAACTAGATTGGATTTGTATTTCTCTCTGACAATTAAAAACAGAAGATGGTATATCTCAACTATATTACTTTTCAGGGCGAGATTATTTTGCTTTTATTGCAAATACTAATGAGAGTTTCTCAGTCTTCCTTCTGCTTTTAAGAGAAGAAAGGGTGACAGAATAGAACTCTGTAAGCAGTCAATCCTCCTTAAACATTTTGGGGTGAATGTTAGACACATTTGAATTGGGGTGTTTTCCATTGAATAAATTGTGCTGATTCTTTTGTAGTTAATTTAATTTTAATATATTTTTTATTTGAGGAAAATAATATGAAGTTATGCTAGCAAAAAGTTGAATATTTCAAATTATATCCTTTGGTATAAATCACCTTGGTAAAATGTGTACACGTTTTAAAATGTAATGCAGCATACAATATATTATATGGCCTTTATAGGAAGAGATACTTAATTTGCTTTAGGGTAAAGAACACTTAATCCTTATATTGTACTGTGTTGTATTTAGTATTTTCCCAATATGCTAATGCATGGGAAAATAGCTGAATTCTGAATATTAAAAAAATCATTCTGCAAATGAAATTGTTTTGTAATCATTCAGTGATATGCATGGCTTATTCTTGCCTCAAACAGGAAATACATATGCTTATTTCCTTTTGTGTTAGATTGCTTAATAATCAGTGGAAATATATTTTTGAAGGCATGGGGGAACAAATTAATTCCTTCATGCTAATTATTTTATGTACAAAACATAAAATTATTTCATGTATTTCAGTTTTGGTTTTTAATAGCTTTCCATATATATATATTCTGAGAAGTTAAGATTGCTGAGTTTTTTGTTTCGTTTGTAATTTTTAGTCTAGAGGATGGCTGGAGAGAATGCAAGAACTGGAGGACATCCTGGCTAAAGAAAGGGATACCTTCCGCAGGACACTCTCTGACAAAGAGAGAGAGATGGCAGAGATAAGAGATCAGATGCAACAGCAGTTGAATGATTATGAACAACTGCTAGATGTAAAATTGGCTTTGGACATGGAAATCAATGCCTATAGGAAGCTGTTGGAGGGTGAAGAAGAAAGGTAATGCAAAGATCATTTAATCTTTCTATTCACGAAATACTATCCACCTCTAAAGGTCAGGAGACATCTTGATGACGAGATATGTTGTATGGTTTTAACAAATGGAGGCCAAAATGGAAAGATCCTCTGCCAAATTTTCTCCTAGGATTTCTATATGATCACTCTTAACATTTGTTGGCTTACCAACATATGATGTGTAAAATAGCTAAAACTCTTGCTGTAAGGAAGTGTATAGTATAAACAGCAATACTGAAATGATATTGATCTGGATATTTGTAAATATTCTAATCACTGGGAAAAATTGCTCTTGGAAGGAAATAGTTTTGCTAATGGGAAGCTACAGGTAGTCCTTGACTTAACAACCCAAATGGAGCCCAAAATGCATGTTGCTAAGTGAGTAATTTGGTAAATGAGTTTTGCCCCATTTTACAACTTTTCTTGCCACAGTTGATAAGTGACTCAGTGCAGTTGTTAAATTAATAACTTGGTTAAGTGAAACAGGTTTCCCAATTGAATTTGCTTGCCAGAAGGTGTGAGATCGCATGATCCCGGACACAGCACAGGGCATAAATATGAGTCAGTTGTCAATCATCCAAGTATAAATCACGTCCACCATGGGGATGCTGCAGTGATCATAGGTGTGAAAAATGGTCATAATTCACATTTTTCAAAGCTGTTGTAACTGAATGGTCACTAAATGAACCGTTGCAAGTCAAGGATTACCTGTATTTGTTTCCATCATTCTGCTGGATATCAAATCATTTCCACATGAACGCGTGCTTGTGATTGTAATCAGTTCAAAGAGGATTAAAGTGCAACTCGAGGTGTGTACACAATGGAAAGTATATTCTGGAAATTTTCCAGAGCCATTCTAGTCAGGTTGTGGTTTGGCAGAACTGAAAATTAAAAACATTTTAGATAATCTCAGTTTTCATCAAAATGAATTCCAGAGGAAACTAATTTGAAAAATTTAACAAGGCTTCAGCAGCGTCTCCCTTCCTCCTAAATGGCCTGCCGGTCCCCAGCCTGCCAATTTTACCTACGTCCTCTTAGTCACCACACCTGCCAATATTCTTGGATTTTTTTCCATGCATCTGCCAAACCACCGTTGCTTTTAATGCTCGTGTATTGGTGGTGTGAAAGTACTATACAATTCACAGACATGTTTGGGCACAGAAGAACTTGCATAGCTGTAAATATCACCCTTTCCATACTTTTCAGTCTACTTGTCATGAGCTAGCAGTCTTGAGATTTAGAAGAAGATTCATTACTCCTTTTTCTTTCCTAGTTCAATTTCAGTTTGCTTTGGTCATGTTTTACATCTCTTAACAGAAAATCCATGTATGGCATTTTTTCTCTCTACCACTCCTCATCTAAAATGTACGCTGCTGAATAAAGGACAATTTAATACATTATTCTTTGGCTAGTCTTTGTTTTAAAACCTCTTAAAAAGTAGTCTCAGTTCATAATATTGGTTTATGCGAGGAGGGGCAGAGACAATAACTGAACTGTACTTGAAAATGTAAGCCCGTATGTTAATTTAAATATAGATTAATTGACTTATTTTATTCATGAGTTGGGTTCACAAACCTTACACTGAACGTATACCAGCTCATAACATAAGATGGATGGAGACATGGCGTGCGTGTGTGTATGTGTGTGGAATCTATATTCATGAATTTCTCTCCTCAGGTTGAAACTTACTCCCAGCCCATCTTCTCGTGTAACTGTCTCTCGGGCATCATCAAGCCGTAGTGTTCGTACAACGAGGGGAAAGAGGAAGAGGGTTGATGTAGAAGAATCAGAGGCCAGTAGTAGTGTTAGTATCTCTCACTCAGCTTCTGCCACTGGAAATATCTGTATTGAGGAGATAGATGTGGATGGGAAATTTATCCGCTTGAAGAACACTTCTGATCAGGTAAGTTAATTATGTGCTAAGACATAGTATAATTGATTGGTTTTTTATTCTATAGGATGTATAAACTCAGCCAGTGAAACATTGTTTTAAATGTTTACTGAAAAGTTTTAGTTCTATAACCCCAGTGGTGACATATTTTATTAAACAATTCATTCTTCTCCAACCTATGTGTGCCAAATTTTCTAATTCTTAGCAGTTACCACGCTGGTTAGGGACTATTGGGAGTTGAAGTTTATATAACTTGAGGATGGATAAGGCTGACATAAGGTAGAGACAGGAACTTAATGCCTTTCAGAAACTACAAATGTAGCATTATTTCATTGCCCTTGCTAAGGGAACTGTTGGAAGATGAAGTTAAGGGGTGCCTGGAAGACCAAAAGACTAAAGCGTTCTCTTAACATTTAGCTACATTGCATAGCGTTGCATGATTCAGCTTTCTATGAGTAAAATGCCAATCCAGAAAAACTATTGTACTTATAGTATGTTGATTGATAAAAGGGATAGGGTATATGCAAAATATATTGTATATAATGTTATTAGTCTGAATGGCATAATGGGTAGAAATATACACTGTATGTACGCATGGCTAAGTTAAGAATTTTAGGTTCCAAAATATACTCCAAAATTGGGTTTGATCTATCTGTAGACCAGAGATGTAGACCAAAAGTTAGATTTATCTGCAGATAATTCATTTTTGTGGTGTTTTGGTTGAAATTTCAAGGGTTGACTTATCTGTGTTCATGTATTGTAATTGCCTAATTGATATTTTTCTCTAATTTAGGATCAACCAATGGGAGGCTGGGAGATGATCAGAAAAATAGGAGATGCTTCTGTTAATTATAAATATACCTCAAGATACGTGCTGAAGGCAGGCCAGACTGTCACAGTAAGTGAGATCAACTTTGTGGAACTCAAAATGTAGCTTGGTTATAAAATATAAATCTGGATAACAATGAGAGAGTCCAGGTGGAGTGGAATAATAATTAAAATATATGTAAATTAACCCTAATCAATATTATGAGTGCACTCTTTTCCCTAAGAAAATGAAGCCTACTATTGATTATAGGTCAATGTCTTTAAACTGTTATTTTGCCTAGATTCCTAGCAATTTGTATCCAAAAACATGCAGTTTTGGTATATTTTGTTTTTTATACCGTATATGTAAATAGAGATAGTAATATATTAATTTTGTACAATCTGTTTTATTTTTCTTAGATATGGGCTGCTAATGCTGGAGTAACAGCCAGTCCTCCCTCTGACCTCATCTGGAAGAACCAGAATTCCTGGGGCACTGGCAAAGATGTGAAAGTTATTCTGAAAAACTCTCAGGGAGAGGTAGCATAAATACATATGATTCCATTACCTTGATATAATTTATTTTGTTAAAAAAGGATGTGACCAAACAAAGAAGTAAGGCCACAATTTCCCTTTTAATATATAGTATACTTCTCCACGTGGGATTTATATATTCAAGCATCAGTACATGCTTACATTACATAATAATAAAAAGTCCTGAAATAGTTTGAGTGTTTGATAATAATCCAGCAATGTCTTATTATAGGAAGTTGCTCAGAGAAGCACTGTCTTCAAAACAACTTTACTTGAAGCTGAAGAGGGGGAAGAAGTAGAAGAAGAACCAGTTGAAGCTGTAGAAGAGGAAGATCTATTTCACCAGCAGGTATCCTATAATTTCAAATATCTAAAAAATTGTTATCTTCTGAATAATGAAAGGGGTTTGCAGAAACCAGGATAGGAATACCAGGCTAGTTTAACAAACTGACAGAGATCTCTGCAGACTGAGATCCAGACAACTTTTCTGATAGTTCTAACTATAATGTGATATTAATGTTTGCTAGAGTTGCTGATTTTTGGCTGTTGGTAATCTAGAGGGTAAAGAAGGAACTATTCACTATCCATTTGAAAGATCAGTAGGGGAAGAAAGACCAATCACTCCATCATCATTAGTAAAGCCACAAGTGAAGACACATCACTAAGTTGATTGATAAGCACATGAAATACAGCAAATCCATGTCTAGCCAAATCTACATTAACCATCTTGAGCTCATGAGATAGCAGAGAATGAACTGGGAAGAGGTGGTACATTTGTGCTTGCTTATGTTCAAAATGCTTTTCAGTTATTCAGGTTTTCCTCAGTGTACCTTTAGTCTTCTGTTTAGATTCCTAATTTGAAATGAAATGTCCCAGTTTTTCTCTAAACTTACTTTAGAGCAGTGTTTCCCAACTCTGGCAAGTTTAAGATGACTGGATTTCAACTTCCAGAATACTCTAGGCAGCATGCTTCCAGGGAAATTCTGAGAGTTCAAGGACATATTTCTTGAAGTTGCTGAGGTTGGGAAACGTTGATCTAGATCAGGGATCCCCAACGCCTGGCCGTGGCCTATTCGGAACCAGGCTGTGTGAGAGGCGGGCTGGCATGCACTCGCAGTTCCACTCGCACGAGAGGCAGATCACCATTCAGATATGCCACTCCCACAGTCCGCTTCCCCGACCCAGCCAGGCCAGGCCACTAAGCTGTAAAGATTGGGAATAACTGCTCCACAATTTTAGTGTTTTAAGCACTGTTTACATAGGCCTGGACTTAAGGTACTAAATTATAGTTATTAAAATAGTTTTGAGAGCCATAAGCTAATTCAAAACTGAGCTCCCTTAGATCCAAATCATTATAAACAGCCATTGCATTAAGTGTAATATTTGTCTTGTGACCATCTTGTATTTTTTAGGGGTGTGCACAACATAGAAAATGTGTTTTGTTTTGAATTAAAAATAAATATTTATGACCAAGTGGTTCACAAACCTCTGAAAATAATCAAATTTTAATAAACTGGAATATTTTGTTTGTTCCAGGGTTTGACTGAAAAATGTTGGAGGGACCTTAAAGGGCTAGTAGAAAAAAAAACTTATGCACCTCACCTATCTTCACATGAGCCATGAGCTGTATTGCTTCTCAATCTTCTCAGTATCTTTCCCTATACTTGAATTCAATGGAGAATCTACAAGTAGCAAGCATATACTGAGCTGCAGCCAACACCCCCCCCCTCCAAATCTCACCAATTTCTATTCCATCCTCCTCTTAGCCATTGCACATTATGCCCATACATTAAAGAATAACATGTCCAATCATTTTCCCCTTAACAGTACCTTCCATTTCCTTGTGTTTTCTTGGATATAATAAAGTGGCCTCGCTTGTTTTTCCCAGTCATTCCAACATTGTTATGCCTGGAGCACTCTATATTTCAGGCCCATGTCTGGACAAAATGTGTGCTTCATTTTAGACAAAGACACTCAAAACTGTTCCATCTATGGTGCAACTCCGCATTAAAAAAGTTTCTAGCAACAATGTAGAGTTTAGTTGTAATTTCAGCTTTTGCATATGAAAACTTGCTCAAGATTTCGAAGGAAGTAGTAGTCCATATGTTTTTAATAGTGTATATGCAACAGTGTTGTTCAGCTATAGAGGAGATATGCCTCTTGCAATAAGAGCTGTCAAACAGAATTTATATTACGACTGTTTCATGCAAATAATTTTAATATACTTGAATTGTTCCATGTTTTGCTCTTATGACAACTTAAAATGCATTGGTAATAAGATTCAGATAATATGCTTATTATTTATACTATTATAATTTGGGAAAATAGGCAGATTATTCATTATCTTTAATGTATACCAAACTTTAATAGTTTTATATATCACAGTCTTAACATTTTATAATATTTAAAATAGGGAGACCCACGAGGAGCCAACAGAAGCTGTGCAATCATGTAAACGCCAGTCATCTAGTCCTCAGTTATGTTTATCCCTACCTGCAGAGGAGAACCTTCTTGGAAGCACAACATATTTTTGTATTTCCTTTTGTGAATTTTAAAGCTGTGTCTGGCCTTAATTTCCTTTCTCCCAGAGATGGAGGTTTTTGTATGTCAAATCATATATATAGCTTTTTGAAATGTGAAATATTGACACTGAACTATGTACTGTTTTTTCAAAAAACAACCCTCATTTTTACAGTGGTCCCTTTTTAATATTCTTGTTAAAAAAATACTTTGTGGGGTTTGGTTGTTAGTCTAGCCATCTACTCTTTATCTTTTTACATTCTTACATGCTTTTTGGAAGGGAGAGGAAAGTGCTTTCAACAAATTTTTATACAGAAAACTTTTGTATTTTAGCAATCAAGCTACACAAATTTTACTCAAAATATTTGTAAAGAATATTGTTGTCTATTAGTTACATCATAAATAGGATGAAGGACTCTATAAAACAATTTGACTAGTTTTACTTAGCAATTTAATCAGGAAATGGGCTTATGTTAATGTGTGATGTGTGTTTTTAAATTCTAGTGTAACTTGCATACTTTTTCATGTCATATTAACAAAATAAAAGCTATCTTAAGAAGGCTTGCATGTAATACTTTGGAAAAAAGTTGAATTTTTAGTAAAAAGAAAATACAGAATCATCAATGTTTGTTAGTGAAGAAATTGTTTCATACCTGGGTATCTTAAATGAATTGGTGGTTTTAGATTTATAAAGTATTTGTCATTTTACTCATGCAACCCATAAGAAAAAAAAATTCTTTGGCTGGATGGGAGGGTTTAATCAGGAGTAGTATTAATGGAAACTTAAATAGGCTTGCTCGGTGAAAATGGCACCGCTCTGTCTTTCTCCAAGAGGGCAGAAAGATCATATGACCATGTATCCTTATATAAGGCAGGCTTGCACAATAGGTAATGTCCTCCTCCACTGGAAGCCTGTGAATGGTCACCCAAATTCTGACAACCTCTTACACAGCTCTGTTTCCATATTAAGAATATTTAAAAATTACACCTCGTGTTTAGTATTTTTTTTAAAAAAAAAAACCAGAATATATTAATCTTACAGTTTTGTGATCATCATGCTTCAGGATTGCTACCGTACTATCAGAATTCTTTACAGGTACAGGATCTCCTTCCTAGTTGTTGGAAGTATTTCTATTAAATTCTACTAATAGTTATTTTTCTCAGACAGTTCATAAGAAATATGAAAAAATATAAAATATGGGCAGTTGTAGATTGTGGTTTTTCTTGATGAGTAGAAAACAACCCTCTGGAGAGGTTTGAATCTTACATCCTTTGGTTGGGTTTTGAAACTGGGAAAATGATTGTGGCTTCTCGATTTACTTGACTGTAGCCAGGGGTGTCAGACTCCTCAAACTCATGGGCCAAATGTGTCACGCACTGGCCATGCCCATTTCTGGTTTAGCAAAGGAAAAAAGTCACAATTGCGAGTTTGATGCCCGTGCTGTAATGTCTGTGTGTTCGTGCATTTAACGTTTGTGAGAGAAAAAAAATCATATCCAAATAGCATTTTTTAAAGAACCAACAAAACTATTATATACGAAAGAAAGTGAAATCAAGTTGCAGATGCAACTTTCCTGATGCAATGTTTTTCAAAAGTGTGGTCTAAGGATTCCTGGACATTCCCTAAGACCACCTCAGGGTCTGCAAAATCAATATTGCTACCTTAACATTAAAAATAATGCAATATTAAAAGCCCTTCAAAAAGTTAGAAGTAGTAGAAGTGAGAAGTAGAAGCAGATGTATCAATTTTAATAATGTATAAAATATTGATAAATCATAACCCATGCAAACAAGTCTTTGGGGGACTTTTGTAATTTTTAAAAGTGGGAAAGGGGCCTGAGGGAAAAAATGTGGGAAGGGATTCTAGAGCTGTTTCTCTGTCAGAATTGAAGAATTACTTGTTTTTACCTCCAGAACTTGAAAAAGGATGTTCAGCTTTATAGCCATTATTTTTTCCAAACAGGACATTAAAGTATCATCCAGAGATAAAAAACAGTTTTAAGCACAATTAATGAGTTGCAAATGCCAAATATTCTGTTGTGGTTATCATGTTACAATACTATAATCAGCCACAAGATGGAAGTCTTGCTATTAGAGTATTCACTGAAGATTCAGAGGGGGGAGGGGGGAACCAACATTTGAGTTTGCTCTTGCTTGGGGCTTATCAGTGCTATTTCAAATCCAAGGAAGTAGATAAAGCACAAATTAGAAGAAATGCTCATTATGTAAGCCGTCACAGATAAGAAACATTTGGAAAGAATGCAAATAGTACATTTACCATTTAAAAAGCTGATCAGAAAACTAGTTTCTGATGTATTTTTAATGAATAAAATATTTAGTGGACATTTTACTTTTAACATTAGCTGTTAAGCTGAATAGTTCTGGAAAAGACTAATTTACAATTCCAAATTTTTTCCTACTAAGCTCTGATAGCCTAATAGAATTAAGAATCCATTGCCAACTAGAATCTATGTTGAATTTAGCACACTTGACTTCTGAGGTGAAACATTTTGATTGCACTTCTAATCAAGCAAAATGCGGCGAATTTAGGTCTACAGAGTTTGGAAGGAGCAGAGTATTTTCATTTTATTAAATCCTTGGCTTATACAGAATGTTCAAAATGGTCTGGGAATTTATTGATTGCCTTACTAGCAGCCAGGGTCCTTCAAGGCGAATTTAGGAGGCCAGGAGTTCTCAAATAGTGTGATGCTATGGCCACCTAAAATAATAAGTGGATTATGTGTCAGGCTGTAACAGAATTAAGGATAAGCTGAAATGTAGCTTGTCTGCAGCAGGAATTTGCCAGAAATTTGCTAGGAATTATGGATATACAAAGGCTAAAGCTGGGTTGTTGTCACTACTTGTGGGCTCTGAAAGCCTTTCTATGAGCTTCAAATACATGCATCAGTGAGATCAGCGAGTGTAGCCCAAAGTATCTTGGCCAGAATCAATTGCCTTGCTTGCTTTTTCCTCTCTTCCAAGGTTGGTTGTTTTCTTGACTTCCTCGGATCATTAGTCTGGGTCCTGATGCTACAAATCCAGACCTTCTCCGGGCCTGGCTTATGAGCAAAAGATGTCTTGTGGGAACAAACAGGAGGAGGAAGCATATGCAACCTTTAGCTGAATGAAAAGCAGGATATAATTTGCAAGCAGAGGAAATACACTGCTCAAAAAAATAAAGGGAACACTTAAACAACACAATGTAACTCCAAGTCAATCACACTTCTGTGAAATCAAACTGTCCACTTAGGTAACAACACCGATTGACAATCAATTTTCACATGCTGTTGTGCAAATGGAATAGACAATAGGTGGAAAGCATAGGCAGTTAGCAAGACATCCCCAATAAAGGAGTGGTTCTGCAGGTGGTGACCAGAGACCACTTGTCAGCCCTCAACATATCTTCCTCTGTTGTTTCTCTGCTATTTCTCTGGGCTGTCATGACAAAGGTGGGAGGGGGGAA
>BHEV01045263.1:0-25421 GCA_004319985.1 Emydocephalus ijimae | reverse complement strand
ACTTTAACCAACAAACCATGATAACTTATTTATTATTTTACCTAAACCAGTTAGGGTAAACAATGTTATCCCTAACAATCTTGAATTGGGGATAAGTTGTGGCCTGGTCAATTTTACAGAAGATACTAAATAATTTGGGTTAGCAAAAACCAAAATGGAATAGGAAGAGCTCTGAAAGCATCTCTTTAAAATGAGTGGGGCGGGCAACCAAATGGAGGTCAGATTAATATAAAGTGATCCATACTGGGTCCAAAAAACTAGGTTCATAGTATTGGTATAGCTTACCAGGAAAATGATATTGAGAAAATAGTGGATAGTTCAGTGAAAATGTTGAATACAGCAATTGGAGGAAATAAAAACAAGGGTCATGCTAGGAATCATTAAGAAAGATATTGAAATAAGCCGTCAGTATGGAAGGGGTGGAAAGTGTGGCCATATCTGAAATACTGTATACATTTATGGTCATCACATTTCAAAAAGAATTGAAAAGAAGCAAAAAAAAGTACAGATCAGTTGGGTTGAATCTCTTAAGAGCAAAAGTTTTATGAGTATTTTTGTCACTTTCTCCGAACAGTGGATTATTCAATGAAGCTGATCGGAAGAGGATTTAAAGCAGACAAAAGAAAGCAATTCTTTAAACAGGATATAATTAAACTGGTAGATGTGTTTGTGACCTGTGTGTCTTTTTAAGGGATTAGAAGGCAGGTCTAAACAGAGTTCATAGTCTTAAAGTTTCAGTGCTTCTTCTGGATTGAAGAGGCAGCATACTTCCAAATAAATACTAGATGCAGGGGAAAAATAACACAGGAGTGTTTCCCCATCTCCTACTTGTAACTACTTGACTACAGAACTATGAAAAACCAAGTGTTAGATTAAAATAGGGCTTTGCCTGATCCAGAATTACTGTTTCTGATAGATACCAAAGAAAATCTATAATCAGTTCTTCCTCCTGTCTGCAGAAGCTTCATTTAATAATAATATTAGAAAGATTACCAATAAGTTAAATGCTGTCCATGAACAGTATGAACAGGCTTTCAGAAAAAAGTCTTCTTTCAGTGGTGAGAGATTTATATAAAAGTAGTAGCTAAGTGGATAATGCCACAAAGAATTTAAAATAAGCAGCTCCTATCTGTAGATAAATGATTATTAGAAATCTCACATGAGACAATTTAAACATTCTTGCCTGGAAGTTGTTCTATTAATCAGTTACTTTGTAAATCAGATTTTTCCATTCTTGCACTCTGAAACAAAATTGTAAGTAAGGTGAGAAGACATGAGAAACCCTTTTGTTCCAGGATACAATAAAGACCATCTGTTCATTTTACCTTAAGATATGATGGAAAGATCGGCCATTGTATTCGAACTGACAAGGAAGGCCAGTTGGTTGAGAAAGGTATGGAACTTCCTGTCTTGGGAATGGATTAAGATGGCATTCTCCTAGGAATCGTAGACCCATCAACATTAGGTCTGCATTTGTTGCAATTATTTTTATTTTCCATTTTTGTTTCTTTTTAAAATGGATCTTTGTGGTTTAATTCAGTTAATTACATTGTTTAGTTGTTATAATGTTTCATAATGGTATATATGCATTAGAATTATGAGCCATAAAAATATATAGATAAAATACGGATTTGTTTCCATTATGGGGAATTAGGGTTTAGTGGGTGCAGTTTAATCTTAACTGCATTCTCTTTCCCTCCCTCCCTTCCCCCTCTCTTTCATGCACACACACCACTTCAGATCAAGAATTTTTCTGTTTGCAAGGAAATTTCATGAAATAAAATCTTGAATGCAAGCAAATTAGCTTTTAAATCATGAAAAGTAATATATACTTATTCAAGTAAAATATACCGGTGCAGGACAGTAATCTTTTGGTAACCAAGGGAAACACATAATATTTTAGGAAGACTGCAATATGCGCTGGGCTGATAGTTTGAAGATATTTTTATAGTGTTATTTAAATGAGATACTAGTTTTTAACTATAATTATTTCCTCAAAATGTGGCAAATTTGGATGCTGGATTTCCATGCTCATGGTCAGAGGGTGTTCTAAGGGACATAGAAAGGAAACCTGTAGGTTATAGCTCCTCCATACTAGAATATCATGTGTAAGGGGCTGCCACTACTGTTTTTTTTTCTAAGCACACTAGTTGTTCAATATAAATGTTACAGTATGGCATTAGAATTTTTTCCATCTTTGTAGAATGGAAAAGTTTCCCCCCCTGAGAGGATTCAGTTATTACACTGCAGGGAACTCTAAGGTCAGATACAGCAGGAAGCTGCCTCTGTTCAGTGTGAGTTAATATACTGTATATGATCCATGAACTTGTCATAGTTTAAGATGAACCCCTAAAAATGCATGAACACTCTTAGGATAGATAAGTCAATAAAACATTAGGCAAGTAATTGTAGGTGTACTTTTTCTAAAGGCCTTTTGCTAGTTTTGTTTTCAATAACTTGCCACTTGCTAATTGCCAATGATTTTTTATATCTTCTCTTTAAAATATAAATAAATTGCATTAAATTGAACATTAGTCTCTGAATTTCACTTTGAAAGGCCTTACAGCACTTCAAAATATTAACATTTACTATAGTCGCTTTTGCAATATTAATTTCTGTCTGTTTTACCAAAAGTATCTGTGATCAGCAGATAATTTTCTGTAGAGCTTAGAATTGAAAGTGATCAGCTGGAAAAATTAATGTCTGACTACTATGCAGAAGACCTGAACAGCAATGTTTTTTGAAATTCAGTGAGAATCTAATCATAGCATCTTTACATAGCACAAGCTCATCAACTAAAAAAAACCCTTACTTGTTGAAATATAAAGGAAAGGAAAATAAAGTATAAATTAATTCACTTTTTTGCACTCTCATTATAGATTAATTATTTCTCATTACTTACTGATTATTTCAACTTCATAGCATCAAGGCTTTTTTTCTATATTTGGAAGACATTCACATAAGCAATCAAAATGGTGCATAATTTTGGTAAATTAAGTTGCAAAGTAACCAAACTGAATATACAAATCTTTACAATTAGTACCTTTTGCAGGAGGACAATCTCACATATTTTCTTTGTTTTTTGTTTTGTTTGGATATTTTCAGTTTGAATTATCCACCTATGCAAAGACATTTTTGTTGTACTAAGTGAAAAAAAACCCTATCAGCTAAAAATTTGATAGTATAGATTAAGGCTAATTTGCTGGTAAGTCTAATTTTAAAGTTTGATTGTATTTTGTAACATCATCAATTGAAGTATCATTTATGATTTTCTGTCTTCTAGTATCTACAAGAAAAATATGCATCAGATAAAAACTGTTACAACCCTAATAGTAATGAATTGTCTATGTAGAACATTTTAAAATGTTGGTCAATGACCATTAAGGTGTTCCTGTTAATAGTGTTACTGTATTTCTGAAATATAGACAGTAAGATGTCACAAAATTAAAAGACAGTTCAATTAAATTTGTCTTTTTCAGTCAGTTCTAAAAAGTGAATAATCTTTTAATTTTACTCCTCTGACATATTTCTCTCTGCAACAGTAAAATTGCTGTCCGCTTGAGAAATAAAATGAACGTTTAGACTTAATTCAGCAGAACCCAAATTCTAGGCAAAAGACAACATACTGATTGCCCTTTGTCTTGCTATCCTTCCTGCAACCTAGGGCAAGGATGTCAAACTCGATTTCATTGAGGGCTGCATCAGGGTTTTGTTTCAAAACTGCGGTGGGCATGACCAGTGTGGGGATGGCCAGCTTGACATCACTTGTATCAGGGGTGCCTGTGGCAGCCCAAGTGCTCTGCCAGTGAAAATGGGCTCCTGAGCTCCGTTTTCAGCTGCGATGGTCTCCTGCAACCCTCTGCCAGCAAAAACAGGCTCCCAAGTTCTGTTTTCAGCTGTGACAGCTTCCTGCAACCCTCCACCAGTGAAAATGGAGCTCATGTAGGCCACACATAGCCCTCCCAAATGCCATTTCTACTAGCAGAGGCACTGTGGCCCAGTCCTTTGCTGTTTCCAGGGCAGCCCCGCAGGCCAGATCTAAGCACCTCGCAGGCCAAATCCAGCCCCTGGGCCTTGAGTTTGACACCCCTGGCCTAGGGATATGAAAGAAGCAATTCCTTACAATTATTAAATGAAAATGTCATCGGGATGTGAAAACTATGTATCTTGGATGTCAGTTTCACTGCTGTAATTTGATGAAATATTAGGAAGGGAGTTTCTTGTGTTGAATGGGGAGTGGATATGAAGAATGTTATGTTGATGATTATATGAAGATGTTATCTCTATTCTTTTTTTTAAGTTTTAAAATAAGTTTTTAAATGGATTATTTTGCACCCAACTACACTGGCAATGAGAGTCTTGTAGAGAGCGGATTGGGATTTCAATGACAAAATACCTTATTCCTTGAGGTGAAAGTTAGGAAAACTCAAATTTATTCAAGTAAAAGGGCAGCTACTAGGCCTGCTAGGACTCCTATATTAGTGCTGTACGGGATGTAACTTTTTATATTGTGCAAGTTTCTTTGACTTGGTCAGAGTAACTGCGTAAGCATTACATAAGAATATTTTTTTGCTGCTTATAATCAAAATAGAAAAAAAAATCTTTTCATTAAGGAGTCTAACTTTAGCTTTCCCTCTCTTCCCCTTAAATTAATTAAATGCAAAAATATTTTTTCTCCTTTGCTCTTATGAAATATGTTGAATCTTGCAGGCTTTTTATTTAGTTAATCTGATTGACAGGAATATAAATGAGAGCTGCATGTGGAAGCTTCTAATTTTTCATAAGTAAATGAATTAATTTATCATAGCTGCTCTGTGCTATTGCTGTCTGTGAGCCAGACTGGCCGCTCCTTTTATTTTCCTCATTCCACCTTCTAAATACTGAATCCATGTCATTGTGTTTGACAGCTTTCCGATTCCCCTGTCACATACAATTTGGTACTAATCACATTTCCTTTGCTTAGTATCAATGATACAGACCATGCATAATATTTCCCTATGTCCACTGACTTATGTGCCACACAGCTGAAATGTCTTGGGCATTAATCTGATGGAGCTACTGTAAAATTGACACTTGAACAGTAGGATAATGTGGTGTGGCAGATGTGCAGGAAATAAGTGGGTTCAACTAGTGATCTTTATCAAGCTTTGATACATTTTGTTGATCAGTTTCCTGAATACCTTCTATAAAAATGGAAACTGTAATCAGTGCTGGTTCATTAGTTCTCCATTGTTGCTAATAGAATTCTTTCTGCATGGTCAAAACATGAAGAATTAACTTTTCATTACAGTTTTAGAACTGTTGGTAGTTGTTAGTAATATTTCCTATATTTCTTGCTAGGTCTGTATTTCTTGCTAGGTCATGCATGGTCTGTATCATTGACACTAAGCAAAGGAAATATACTTGTGGCATATACTTGTGGGCTAACAGTCCAATTTTACTGTAAAATAGAATCTGTTATATTCAATTATTTGAACAGGAATTTAAAAACTTTGCTCTTGACTTCCTTTGCAGCTTTCTTAAAGATTCCTTCTTGGATAAATGATATATTACTAAAAATAATACTAAAAGTAATATTAAAATAATATTAACAATAATTGCCTGCAACAATTTTAATATACTCTGCTCAAAAAAATAAAGGGAACACCTAACAACACAATGTAACTCCAAGTCAATCACACTTCTGTGAAATCAAACTGTCCACTAAGGTAGTAACACTGATTGACAATCAATTTCACATGCTGTTGTGCAAATGGAATAGACAACAGGTGGAAAGCATAGGCAGTTAGCAAGACATCCCCAATAAAGGAGTGGTTCTGCAGATGGTGACCACAGACCACTTCTCAGTTCCTATGTTTTCTGGCTGATGTTTTCTGGTCACTTTTGAATGCTGGCGGTGCTTTCACTCTAGTGGTAGCATGAGACAGAGTCTACAACCCACACAAGTGGCTCTGGTTGTGCAGCTCATCCAGGATGGCACATCAATGCGAGCTGTGGGAAGGTTTGCTGTGTCTGTCAGCGTAGTGTCCAGAGCATGGAGGTGCTACCAGGAGACAGGCCAGTACATCTGGAGACATGAAGGAGGCCGTAGGAGGGCAACAACATCAGGACCTCTACCTCTGCCTTTGTGCAAGGAGGGACAGAAGGAGCACTGCCAGAGCCCTGCAAAATGACCTCTAGCGGGCCACAAATGTGCATGTGCCTGCTCAAATGGTCAGAAACAGACTCCATGAGGATGGTATGAGAAACTGACGTCCACAGGTGGGGGTTGTGCTTACAGCCCAACACCGTGCAGGACGTTTGGCATTTGCCAGAGAACACCAAGATTGCCAAATTCATCACTGGCGCCCTGTGCTCTTCATAGATGAAAGCAGGTTCACACTGAGCACATGTGATAGACGTGACAGGGTCTGGAGACGCCGTGGAGAATGTTCTGCTGCCTGCAACATCCTCCAGCATGACCGGTTTGGCAGTGGGTCAGTAATGGTGTGGCATGGCATTTCTTTAGGGCGCCGCACAGCCCTCCATGTGCTTGCCAGAGGTAGCCTGACTGCCACTAGGTACCGAGATGAGATCCTCAGACCCCTTGTGAGACCATATGCTGGTGCAGTTGGCCCTGGGTTCCTCCTAATGCAAGACAATGCTAGACCTCATGTGGCTGGAGTGTGTCAGCAGTTCCTGCAAGACGAAGGCATTGATGCTATGGACTGGCCTGCCCGTTCCCCAGACCTGAATCCAGTTGAGCACATCTGGGACATCATGTCTCGCTCCATCCACCAACGCTACTTTGCACGACAGACTGTCCAGGAGTTGGGGGATACTTTAGTCCAGGTGTGGAAGGAGATGCCACAGGAGACCATCCGCCACCTCATCAGGAGCATGCCCAGGCATTATAGGGAGGTCATACAGGCAGGTGGAGGCCACACACACTACTGAGCCTCATTTTGACTTGTTTTAAGGACATTACATCAAAGTTGGATCAGCCTGTAGTGTTTTTTTCCACTTTAATTTTGAGTGTAACTCCAAATCCAGACCTCCATGGATTGCTTCATTTGATTTCTATTGATAATTTTTGTGTGAGTTTGTTGTCAGCACATTCAACTATGTAATGAACAAAGTATTTAATAAGAATATTTCATTCATTCAGATCTAGGATGTCTTATTTTTGTGTTCCCTTTATTCTTTTGAGCGGTGTAGTAGATGTACTTATGAAGGATGTTTTTAGGACCTTAGACTAACTCCTATTTAATGTATGTTCTCAAAATGGGTTTTATGTTTTTTACTTCATAGATGTATCTCTGGCTATAGAAATTAAAATTTTATCCTAAGGTTTTCATTATTGGGATACAGCAAGAAATGAGGGGGCAGATGATAAACATTTTCAGTTATTCGATTAAAATATTTTCAGTTAATCGATTAAAATATTTTCTTCATGGTTTCCATTTTCTAGGAAGTGCTCATAGTTAATTTGCTTCAATAAGACAATAGGACCAGACATAAAAGAGAAATTCAGCAAAATGGGTCTCAATTAATAAAAACATTGAAAAATTATGATTACATATGTAAAGACGTGCTGTTTAAAATGTTGATATGCATAACACTGAATGCTTTAATGTTTGAACCCTTGATCAGGCTAAAAAGTAGTGCATTTAATGGAGTAAGATACATCTATGAATAGTTACTATTACATTACTGTGGCATCAACATTTGTTGAAAAGTAAAATATGTAGTTTCCCAGTCTCAATCAGTTAATATGTTGGGAGAATCTGGATTTTGGGAGAGTTAGGAGATTAAAAAGAAGAATGTGACAAAAGAACTTTGTCAGAACTTTGTGCAAGAGGAACAATCTTACTGACGTTCAAGAAGTAGGCTGGCAGCATGTTGGAAGTGGATGGCAAAAATGCATTAAAATGTGGTCTTTAGAAATATATATAGTTGGTCCTGTTCAATATGTACCTATTAGGAACTTTGAACTTCCCTTCCCATGTTTTTACATTTTATAGTTCTAATTAGATATAGAATAAAGGCAAACTAATATAAAAGAGGATCTTCTATTACATTTTCTTAGTAGTTCATACTTGGTTATTTATTAGATTTACATGCTGCCATCCTCATCTGCTATTGAATTAATATTTTATAAAACTACCGTATGTGATTACTGCCGTATTTGCCAGTGTATAAGATGACTTTTTTGCCCTGAAAAACATGCCTCCAAGTGGGGGGGTCGTCTTATATGCCGGGTCGTCTTATACGCCGGCAAATGGTAATTGGGAAGCACTACGGCTGCCCATGGCCAAGGCACTTTTGTGCACCGTGGAAACAGATCCCATGAAGCCGAAAGGAGCAGCCAGCCTTCAGGCCGATGAAGACCAGGCCTTCTTCTCCCAGCTCCCAAGGAAACGAGGAAAACCGAGGCTGCTTGAGCGCTTGGCACAGGTCCGGCTTAACTGGGACTTGGATCTCTGTCACTGCAACCAACTTTCTTAAAGCATTATCAGCCACTTTGGGGCTATGAATTGGTTTCCAGGCACGAATTCCCTCTTGTTTCTCCTTAGAGCAGCAGCCTCCAGTTCCAGGGATCCGACAGATCGAGGGCTAACGGGATCTCTCTGCCCGTCAACCGAGGAAGTGCTGGTTGCTGTGAACGAGAAATGCGCAGTTTCATTTCATCTTGGATGCTGTGGCGTTTTCACCGGCGCTTCCAAGCCAGGCGGACACGACTTTCGGCAGATCGGTTCTCCCTTCCGCACCCCCGACGTTTAATTGATTTAAATTGCTTTATCTACCCGTGAAGAGGGATGGGAATCCGCTTCAGATCGGCGTTGCTTGAATTGTAAAAGGCAGGCAGGGGAGAGAAGCTCGTTCCAAAGGAAAGCTGGTTCTTTTTGCAGTTCGAGAAGAAAGCCCAACTCACTCGCAAGGGCTTTTATCGGAGAAGTCGAGGGGATAGGACCAAGAAGGGTCAGAATCGAGTTCCCACTTGACCCAGTAGCTATTTCGGGGCTTTTTCAGCCCAGCCCAGCCCAGCCCAGCCTACTTAAAAAATAAGGAGTGGAAGGGACGGATCACCTCGTGGTCCCGTCTCCGTGTTGTCAGGAAATAATTGCAAGAGAAGGTATAAAAATAAACTGCAATAAAGGGAACACACCTAAAGTCACCCTTTTAATTGTCTCAGCATTTTAATTGTCTCAGGGTTGTCTTGGGAGCAATGCGGAAATGGTTTTGCCTTTGCCACTTTCTGGGATGTGGCTTACTTCCCCTGGAGCTCTTGGTGGTCTCCCGTCCAAGTCATAAGCAGCCCGACTCTGCTCAGCATCTGAGCCCAGGAAAGATACTTGGTGTCTATTGGGGGGGCGGGGGGAAGGGAATAGATCTGCAAGTACAAAATAAAAGCTGCCTCCTTTTCCAGTATCGTGCGGTATCCAGCGTGGCCACGGCGGGTCATCAGCGTGGCTGTGACGAGCATCAGCAGCGAGACAGGGGTGCCAGCCTTTTCGGCGTGACCGGCCCGTTCTGCTCGGCGGCAAGCAGCAGCGCTCCGGCCCGCCCCTTGTCTACGCAGAGCTCGCACATGCGCTCTTGCGCACTAGTGCCGGTCACAGAGAGATGCAGGGGCGGGCTGGAGGTGCTGCGGTCGCGCTGCGGCCGTACAATGGTGACAATGACAGGTACTGTAATGGCACTAATACTAATGGCGCTCATGTAATACCAGTAACAATAATAGCACACAGGGGTACACTTTTATACATTTTGCAACTCTCTCCTCGCCCCCTCCCCCCTTCTTATGCATACCTTGATAAATACTCCCTATCCAAATCTCTTATCAGGTCATAATATACAGTATGTCACTTGGTATTAATATATGGTACGGTACTATAATACTGGTACTATCCATAATATGGATTCAAGGGCGGACCAGACTGCTGCTAGTGACATGGAGACAGGGAGGGCAGACAGGGAGCAGGGACCAATCCAATCAGGCTTTGTATACAGCCAATAGCGAACCATAGTACTGCACCATTGTACAGTACAGTACAGCATAGAAAATGTCCAGCAGTCAAACCCCTATCATGGTACCAGCAAAAAGAAAGAAATATGATGCAAGTTTTAAACTTAAAGTTGTAAACTTTGCCATGGAACATAATAATTGTGCTGCTGCAAGACAATTTGGAGTAACAGAAAAGATGGTTCAGGACTGGAAATCAAATGAAAAAGCATTAAAGAGTATGCCAAGGGGTAAGTGTGCATTAAGAAGAGGCACCCCACACTGGCCAGAGCTTGAAAAACATGTAGCAGACATGGTGGCTCAGCATCGCCAAAACGGTTATGTGGTGACACGAAATACAATACGCTTGTTTGCACTTCAGTGGGCCAAATCTAACCCAGATTACAGCAACAATTTTAAGGCAAGGCAAAAGACAAAAATTGCCCCAAAATGACCTGCAGATCTGGATAACAAAGTGGATAGTTTCCATTGATACGTAATACAACAGCGCACTAAACATGGCTATGCGTTAAGTAATATTGGAAATATGGATGAAACTCCAATGAATTTTGATATGATTGGAAATAAAACTGTCCATCAAAAAGGTGAAAAAACTATTTTGATAAAAACAACAGGACATGAGAAATCAAGTTTTACAGTGGTACTAGCATGCACAGCTGATGGCAACAAACTGAAACCTATGATTATTTTTAAAAGGAAAACAATGCCAAAACTCAAGTTCCCTGCTGGTTGTTTTGTGCACGTGCATGAAAAAGGCTGGATGGATGAGGAGGGTGTGAAACTATGGCTGGATAATGTATGGAGCAGACGACCAGGTGGTCTACTTCAAAAGTGTAGTCTACTTGTGTGGGATATGTTTAGGGCTCATTCAACTCCCACCACCAAGGAAAGGCTTGTGAGAATAAAAACAGATGCAGCAGTTATTCCTGCAGGATTTACATCATTGGTACAGCCCCTGGATGTGTGTCTAAACAAGCCGTTTAAAGATTGCATTCGAGAACAGTGGAATGAATGGATGGTTAGCGGCAAAAAGTCATACACAAAAGGAGGAAACATGCGTGCTCCACAATTGGATGTTTTGTGCCAATTTGTCATAAAAGCCTGGAATGATATTGATGCACAAACAGTAATCAAATCTTTCAAGAAGTGTGGCATATCAAATTCATTAGATGGTATGGAGGACGAGTACTTGTGGCAAGATGAAGAGGAAGCTGAAGCTGAGGCCACATCATCTGACACGGAATTAGATCCTTACGATGATTGCCTTGCAACTGTATCCCAAGATGTCATTGATGAACTTTTAATATCAGATGACGAACAGGAGTTTGAAGGCTTTTAAAGGAAAACTGTCACACCAGCAAACTTGCTAGGGACTTGCCCGGCACTTGCTCTCTCCCTCTATTTGTTATCTTCCTTCTATCATTGACAGTTCCAGTTTGGTTAACAGCTTAGAAAACAAACAGCATGGCAGCTTCCATAGGTTTATTGTTCCATTCAGCTTTAGTGAATTAGCCTCTGGCATTTCCTATTGGCTGGTATAATACAGGATGGGGAGGGGTCTTAGCCACCCTCACACTATTTATGAACATTCCTTTGGGAGTCAGCAAGGTCTGACGAAGGGGGCGTGTCCCCAGAAACATGTTACCTATCCCGTGGTTTTGCTGATCCGGTGTTTATACTCTTGATGTGCCTGTCATACTCCTATGTTTGTGAGTATCATTTTATCTCTGATTTACGGATCTATTAAAAAGGTTTTACACGAGGAGGTGGTGCCCACTGTTTTTCTTCTTGTCTTCTGCAGTGTGTTGCCAGAGTCCCTCTGGGTTGTGGGCTGCCTGCCTGTGTTCCTGAGAAGCATCTACCCATCCATAGGGTCCACTTGGAGTGTTGCTTGCGCTGAGGAGGAGAGGAGTGTGTTGTCTTTAGTGAATTACATTTAATAAACTTGCACTGTTTTATGTTTACTGTACATGTTTGATAACATACAGCCTTGTGACAGTTTTCCTGCATGTCATAAGCATTTGAATATAAATTAACATGTTGAAATCAAATCTGATGTTCTTTTACCTTTTATTTGGTGTGTGGAAGGTGTGCGGAAGATGGGGTAGTCTTATACGGCAAGTATATAACAAACTCTATATTTTGAGTGGAAATGTTGGGGGGTCGTCTTATACGCCCAGTCATCTTATACGCCGGCAAATACGGTAATTTTATTGTGCAGTCACATTGTGCTGCTAAAAAGGTTGAGAAGTGTACATTCTATCTTATATCTACATATTTATTCTGGTCTGTTTCAGTACAGCCTATAAAAAGTATTTATCCACTTGATAATTTCATGCAAAGTTTTTGTTCATAATAATAAAAATATATTGAAGAAAAATAAATATGTAGAAAAATAACCTAATTTTATATTTAGTTCCAAGTATGTTGTTCCAAAGCTTTGCCCTGATCGAGTTGTGTAGTCCATATGTTTTTGCAGTGTAAGTTGCAGATTACAGGATAGTTTTTTTCTGAAACCAAATTGTTTATTAGAGAGTAGGTTGTTTGTCTCTAAGTGGGGGATAATGGATTGGTTAATAATTGATTCCATGACTTTACAGGTGATGCAGTATAAGGAGACAAACTATTTTTATACTATTCTGAAAAAATAAAATCTGCTGTGCAAAATATTCTGCTGTGCAAAAAAGAATATCTGCTGTGGAAGTGGATAGCGTTTTTAAGAAGTAGAGAAATATGCATTGCTATATGGGAGAAAACCATTAAGGGTTTTTGGAAGTAATGCATGGGTGCATATTCCAAAAGCAATTGGAAGAAAAGGACAACCAAAGATAAGAAAGCTCAGGTTTATGGGCTATGAGTCAGGCTCAAAGAGCTATCGCTTTAGCGATGGGAGCAAAAGAATAGCGATTTCCAGGTCTGCAAGCTTTGCAGAGAAAAATTGGAATAGAATTGATCCAAATTTCTGGAATGATTCACTTAGTCACTGTGATCCACTTCATGATGGTAACTCACTTATTGATGGTGTCTGTGTTCAGGGAGGAGAAGCTGAAAAAGATATGAAGCAAGAGAGGGTTGAAGCACAGTCAATGCCACAGAGGTCAGAGCGATGGAACAAAGAGATTCCACCTGACAGGTATTCTGCTTGTAAAGTTAAAGTGTGTAATGTATGGTATGAGTCAAGGAACCATAGGAAGGATTTGCATTACTTAAAATTGAACAAGTAAAGTGGAAAGAAGCCATGGACAAGGCAATGAAATCCATGAGTGAACATAACATGTTCACATCTATGACTTTGCCGCAAGGTAGCAAAGCTGTAGGATGCAAGTGGGTGTACCAGAAGAAAGTACTGCCCAATAATGATGTACAATATAATGCAGGGTTAGTGGAACAAGGGGTTTCACAAATGAAAAATGTGCACTATGATGAGGTATTTGCACCAACTGTAGAGAGTGGAAACATCAGGCTGGCATTAGCATTGGCAGTGGCACATGGCCATAAAATTTGGCATTTTGAACATAACTACTGTATTCCTGAATGCAGAATTTACATGGTTCAAGCATCAGGGTATGAAAGTAAAAAGCCTAACACAGTGTATACATTGAACAAGGCCATTTATGGGCTGAAGCAATCAGCAGGAATTGGAATATGTGTCTAGATAAGGCACTGAAAGGTCTTGGGTTCAAGAGTTGCAAGGCTGATGGTTGCATATATACTGGAAAGTTATAAGGTGCGGATTGTCAACTATTAGCATTTGTGGATGATCTTTGCTTCATTGCAAAGGATGTATCACAGGTAAACGAATTTGCAAATAAGTTGGAGAAGAAATTTGAATTAAAGAATTTGGGAGAAATAAAAAATTATCTCGGTGTAGAGATACAAAAAAACTGAGAAAGGTGATTATATTCTCAAAGAAAAATTGAACTGTTGTTGGAGAGATATAACATGAAAGATTGTGATACTGCTCCAACATCTATGAGTACAGATTTTCATAAGAGTTTGGGTGAGGATGAAAGTGAAGCCTGTGATCAAGAGATATATCAATCAGCAATAGGGAGCCTGTTATATCTGTCACAGTGGTCCAGGCCAGACATAGCTTGTGCAGCAAGCATTTTCAGTCACTTTATTGCTGCACCAACACAGGATGGATGAGTGTAAAAAGGATTCTTGGGTATTTGAAGGGAACTGTGAATTTGGGTCTTCAAATACAGGTCTCTGAAGAATTAAAATTGAAATGCTGTGTTGATAGTGATTATGCAAATGATGTAAAAACCAGAAAGTCCAATTCTGGGATTGTGGTATTGCTTTGAGGGGCTTTAATTGGTTGGAAATCCAGGAAGCAAACAACTGTGTTGAGGTATTAAGATTTAAGAGCTGACCAGCAGCAGTAATAGCTGCCTGATGCTGTAAGTCTGATGCAATGTTAAGCTGATGAAATGAAGGTGATTCAGTGTAGCATGAGTATTTCCCTTTAAGACTGGGGATGGGTTCTTCCCCTTTAAGGAAGAACTATAAAGGCAGCCATTATAGAGATGTGTTCTCTCACCTTGTGTCCTGTATCCAGTGCAGAGTTTCTCCAGGTAGAGTTAAGAAGGTATTTATCTACCATGCTATATTTCTGTATAACTGTTGTATATAAACCACTGTTAAATGTTTAAGTCGCTGCGTGCTATGTTTTACTCCTTCGTTGTCATGCTGCAAACACTCTGACAGGTTATGGGCCCAGTACAGAGAGAAGGTCAGAGTGACTGGAAAGCCTAGAGAGAAGAGAAACCCAGTGGTACACTAGGTGTATGTGGTGCTCAGTTCTTTGGACAGTTCATGGCTCATTCTTTTGACCAGTCGAGTCTATGCAAGAGCAGGATTTAACCATGTCATATTTAACTGGTCGGTTTTAGAGGAGGAAGAGAAAGGGCTGGAGAGGCGACCTGGAAAGGGAGGAGAGAGCGTTCAGCACAAACCAGCATCTACAAAAGGCCAGGATGGTGGCAGAGCAGCTGAGACAGTGAACTTCATGAAGAGATGCTACACATGTGGTTCTACTGAGAATTTCCAGAGATGCTGCCCTGGGAGGAGGAACAGAGGAGCAGTGAGACTAGGGAGCAGGACTACTCAGCACATGTGGAGCAGTTCTCCACTGTTATTTTCCCTGGTAGCATCAACAACTGAATACACCAGGAATACGTGGTTGTTAGGCAGTGGGGTGAGCCAGCATATTTCTAACAATCCACAAGTGTTTTCTGGTTTGAAACCAGCAAAACAAAAGTAAATTAGTCTGGCCAATAGACAAAGAGCTGCTGTAAAAGGGGAAGGTAATGTTTATGTATCAGAAATAGGTAATACATTGTACAATGTTTTATATGTACCTGCATTAGAACATAATTTGTTGAGTATATCCAAATTAGATAGGGAGGGTTATGAAATACTATTTGCAGGGGGACAGTACGCTATTAATAAAAATGGTCAGATACGTGCACAAGGTTTAAGAAGGATGGCCTGTACATTCTGGGAAGGTAGGAAAATAGTTGTGCATGTGTACTTACGCATGTTTCCACACATGATAATTGTGTACATTTGTTACATAGGAATTTGGGACATGCAAGTTTTAACATACTTCGGAAAATGCCAGGCCTAGCTGAGGGGCTTAAGTTAAATAAATGTAATGTATATCTAGATTGTGCTGTTTGTAAGGAGTCAAAATCCAAGTGTATCCTGTAAGTTAGAAAAGTGCAAGAACAACAGAGTATTCCAATTAATTCATGCTGATTTGGTTGTCCCTATGGCACCCTCTTTAGGAGGAGCTAGGTATGGCTTAGTCACAGTAGATGACTCCAGTAGATATGGGTATCGTTATTTACTGAAAAACAAGACCAAAGTATTGCAACAAGGTGGTTAAGCAGTCTAGTAATAAGGCATAGAAGAATGAATCCATATATACCTGCTGAAAATGAAAGAAAGAATGATGAAAGAAATGTTGAAAGAAAGAATGATGTGATGCAGACCACGAAGGACACATTGCTTGCAGATGTGGGCATGAGTAAAGCATACTGGGGGGAAACCAAAAGGACAGCAAATTATATTAGTAATAAGTTATGGAGTGTGGCAATACAGGAAACACCATATTTCATGTTACATGGAAGAAAACCTTCATTAGCTCATTTAAGAACATTTGGCAGTTAAGCCTGGGTACATATTCCAAAAGGTACAAGGAGAAAGGGTCAGAAACAGGCCAGGAAGCTTAGGTTTTTGGGTATGAGTCAGGAACAAAAGGATACAGGTTTACAGATAGTAGTAATTTCAAGATCTGCTAGTTTTGAGGAGAAGAACAATTGGAACAAGATACATGCAAATCACGAGGTATTCATGCCAATGCATAGTTTTAGTTTACCAGAAAGTGAGACAGGGAAGGAGAGATAGGAAACCAGGTCAGATATAGGTATAAAAGAGAATAGACCTTTAAGAGGTGTTTATATAAAGGCAGACATTATAGAGGACGTGTTCTCTCTCCTCGTGTCCTATATCCAGTGCAGAGTTTCTCTATGTAGAGTTCAGAAGGTATTTGTCTGCCATGAATATTTCTATATAACTGTTGTATGTAAACCATGTCTAAGTCTCTGTGTTTTGCTCCTGGGTTGTCTCATAATGGTAGTCACACTGCAAACGCTCTGACAAACTATAGCCATTTCTACTGCGGAGGCAGAATTTATTGTTTTGTTTGAACTCTGTTCAGAAATAACTTGTTACAGGATTTAAATGTAAAAGTAAATGAAGCTGTATCTGTGTGTGAGGATAATGTTGCCTGCATTAAAATGGCAACAGGTAACAGAATAAAAAAATAGAAGCAAGCATGTGGACATTAAATATTGTAATGTAAGAGAAGCCATCAAATGTAAATTGATTAGCTGGCTTCACTGTGCATCAGAAGACAATCTGGCCGACATAATGTCCAAGCCATTGGGTGGAGTGCACCATGGGAAGAATATTAATTGGATTTATGTCTCTTCCAGTCATGAAGGGAGGAGTGTCAGAATATTCATGAACTGACAGAGGCATGGTAACAAGGTCAGCCAATGAATAGGCATAGCAACTAAGTCAGCCAATGAGGACTTTTTGGAAACTGAAACTGGAAGGAGCCTGGGCGTGATTCCGTTTTAAGCTCTGAGCTAGCTCTGAAGCTGTATTCTAGTCTGCAACTCTGAATCAAAACTGAAAGTGTTCTCTCCTCTGCTTGTGTTTTTGCCTGTAACACTCTACCAAGTTGGAAGAATCTACTATTGATATTGTACATTTACTCATGTTATTATGTATATAAAGAAGTTATTTGAATCCTGCTGAATCAGTCATCTGTGTGTGCTTTCTGGATTTGATTTCTGCAATAAACTTTAATAAAATTTCAGGTGACAAATCCAGTTTTAAGAAGTTGTGTTTTAGCATTATTTGTGTCACTGTTTACCTTTCCCCTTAACAACTGTTTTGATTAGTTTTGCAGCAAAAATATGAAATATTATTTAGATCAGTTCCTTGTTTGTTTTAATGCAATATGATCATGTATGATTAGAAAATAATTACTTGCTCTTAATAAATGTAACTTGAATTGTATGAGAACATTTTTCAATATTTGATTTTTTAATCAACACTGTTTCATATGTGTTAGTGTTTTTGTTTTCTCCCTCTCTCGCTTTCATGTTTGGGGTATGTGTACATCTTTTAGCACTCTATTTTTGAAATCTTAACATATCTTTCTCCGTGTCTTGCGACATTATTTCACAGTTTGCCTTGTTTCAGACATTTCAAGATGCTGGTCTTGAGACCCTGCATCCTAGCAGCATGCACTGTTGTTGTCAGATCCCTAAAAGTGATCCTGCCATTCAGTTGGGGGAAGGGGGGATCTTGAATTCGATTCATTATTATTGCCTATGACAACTGCTATTTTATAACTTGTATCCCAGTGCCTGAGTGCCCTGAGATTTTTTTCACCTCTTAGGGAATGTGGTGGGGGGAGGGCCACGTGGGTTGTTTCATTTTGAAAGCCAGCAGAGATGGCCGTGGGAATGCCTGCTTATATATTTCTCAGAGTGGCCCATACAATAACATCTTCATGCCTGTGGATTGGCTGAATCCGCATCTGGCTAAAGGGAGGGGTCTCTACTGCTTTAATTCTACTTGTCTTGCCTAAGGGTATTCAGACGTTGCCTTGAATGTATTGCTGTCACTTCTGCTTAATAAAAGGTTCCCTTTGAAATACTTCATTTCAAGAGTCTTCACTTTATTAAGTTAGGAGGTGAGGCAATCCTTAAAGTTGTATCTTGTGACCCTTAACAATGGACATCTATGAGTGATTTTAGGAGCAGTGTTTTCTCTGTAGTAATGCTATGCCAATGGAGTTCTCTTTTCAGGGAGAATTGTGTATTGTTTGATGAAAAAACCAAATCAGTTTGGTTTGTTATCTTTTATCCTATTTGCCTCTTCTTCTCTGATTTTGCTCCTATCTTGATGGATGGGGATCCTTTGATATGCCTCCTTGGAGGAATCCTATTCTCATGATAAATCTTTTATAAAATGTTGCTTTATTTTACAGTTGATTGCCATGTATGATGAACAAGATGCATTCCCCAAATCTGATGACACCAATGGTAGTTTAACAGAAGGCAACAGCCCAGGTGCTTTTGAGACTGATGTAGCTGCCCAGCTAGCAGCATTTCAACCTATTGGTGGAGAGATAGAAGTGACATCATCTGCTCTGAAATTAGGTAGGTACTTACATTTTTAAGAATGGATTGTTAAGATAAGAATGTCCCTTGTAATTTTTTTGAGTCTTCCAAAGGATTTATATGCAGTAATAAAATATTCTCAATATGCTACCTTCCTCATGGTAAAGGTGTGCAGAATCAGTATATGTCATTGCCCAATGCCTCAATTGAAGGAGGAGGACTTATTTGATAATTGTCCTGGAGTTATTCCTAACCTATTCCTAACTCTGCATGTCTTAGCCTTTGGACATTTTCAGAGATTTTGGGTTAAGGAAACAACTCACTTAATCAGTCTCTTCAGAAGCAAGAAGTGCCTTTGGATTCCTTTCTTTTTTTCTGATCTTGATATACAAAATAAAGTCTTATTTTCTTAATGTCTCAGAGGCCTTCATTTTGTGGAAAGGGACCAATGAGCACCTGGCTTCCCTTCTGGTGAACTACTCAAGAAGAAAGAAATATTGCCATGACCTTTGTACAAGAAGACCAGGACAAAGAGAGATTGTTCTATAGATAAAAAGTTGGTGTCATCATCACCATATTAGCTCTTCTTTAGAGCTACTTTTGTGGAAGCCAGGACGGCCCAGTTCACCCTATTCATTTGGGTGCATCCCATTACATTAGAACATACAATCCATCAATGCAATCTAGCAGTGCTTACTGATTAGTTGATAAATGATAAAAAAGTAACCGTAAAAAAACATAAAACCCAATTTAATTAATTTAACTTTGAGAAACAATACTTTTAGGATTTGTTCCATATTTTATATGAAGTTTAATTATTTATTGTGAAGACAAAGGAAGTATACTGTAGCATTTTCAAAACAATAGAAGTCTAAAATCTCAGGCTGTTTGATGCATGTATTCCATCATTCCTTTTCAATTGCTTCAAAGGCTAATGTTTAGAATAATCATTTTTTTAACCATTCATCACTGCCCATTAGTTCACTTTGTTTCCTTTGTCCTTGACTTACTTTATTGTGTTTAAGTATGTCAGCATAAATGGTGTGAGTCAAGGATATCTCCCAGTCTATAAAATACTTCTGCTTTAATAGCTTAAAATGAACACTAGTAGGCATTTCAACAAACTGCTTTTGATATCAATTACAGAATAATTTAACTGGCTCTTAGATAGAAATGAAGTATTATCAAAGTGAACACTGAAGATGCTTAAACATGAATTGTCATTTGATATGGAATCATAAGTTAGATCATACTCATAAAATTACACTTCAAAGTGTGTGCCCTTCCTTGGTCTTTCTCTTCATGTTTTGTTATTGTTTCCTTAAAACATGCTACATGCAAGCAATCTGGAATGCTGCTTAACTGCTCCTTTCATCAGCAAGGTCTTCAGCTGCGATTATCTATATTTTAATAGCTTCTTATTTAACTAATCAGTGAGATATTCAATGGAGATGCATTCACTGATTTTTTTAAAAAATCATCTTCTGGTGCCTTCCTTTTAAATTCTTCTATGCTTTTTAATCTTTCCCTTTTTAAAGTTGTGTGTATTTTTTAAATCTTTTCTCTGTAATATATATTTATTTTGATGTAATTGTTCTTTAACTTGTTAAATTTTTAAATTGTAAGTTTGGTTCTTGGTATATTTTTAAATTATAATTTTATTGGAAGTTTTAAAAGTAAGAGTAAATATTAATACAAACTAAAATAGAATAAGAAGGATGAAGTAAAAGAAGTAAAAGAAAAACCTAATGTGCAAAAAGAAAAGAAGAATAGAAAGAAAAAAAACATATTCTGATGTTCCTTATGGCAGTTATTAATACGATTGTAGATTGTAGATTGATGTCTTTCTGTAATATTTCACTGTGACTGTCTTCTTTCTATAAACTACCCAATCTAATTGCCAAAACTATATAGATCATAAGTTCATTTTGTTCTGTTTTATGCAAATAGTTCTTAAGCAGTTTTCAGTCATTGATAAACATAGATATTATCAACTTGAGCATTTCAGCAAGATCTACAGCATCATCTTCACCAACCATTTCTGTTGAAGTTGTTGCCAAATCTTTCAGTCTTTGTGCATACAATAATCTCACTGCAGTTATTAACACCAAAAACGAAGTTCAGTGACTTTTTTTTCCAGCTATTTATCCATCAGTCCCAAGAGTAAAACTTCTGGTTTCAGTCCTATATTAATGTTCAAAATCATCTGAATCAGTATGTGTTTACTGTACTCTAACAAATTATTGTTTTATATTATGGATGTGAAAGCTTTGTTTCCTGAAAAACATACAAAATAATAATTTTCTGCCACTTTTTAAACTTTTTGTTTAGCACATATTTTTCTCCAGGCTTTCTGGAAAAAAAAAGCTGAGAAGACAAATTCTAAAACCATATTTTGAAAAACATGTGGCAGAAAGCAAGCAGAAAATGTAAACTTCAAAATTATCTGCCACACATGTACACCCTGACAAGGTTCTCTTAAAATGTTTGCTTCAACCAGATTGATGTTCATGTGCTGGATTCTTTATGTTTAAGTTATGGCTCAATATTTATTTGTTAACTGCTGTTCCATTTATATTACAGCTCCATTTCAGACATATGAAAATCATCCCCACATCTTTCTGTGTCAGCTTCCTCATGTTGACAAGGATAGGATTTTAAGTGGATGGGAGGGACTGTCCTTGTCCTGGTCTCCCTGCCACACTTGGAAGTTTCAAAGACCTGAATAAAACTTGCCTTGGAATGGTGTGTGGGAAAGAAGGGTTGCAGTCGCTGCTATTTATAAATTCTAAGCTTCAAAAAACGGAAACTGTACCTCTTAGACTGATGACATATTTTTATGTCAGCCTTTTCAAAGCAATGCTTTCTTTTAAAATAATTTTCAGTGTATATCTAAAGCAAAAAAAAAAAAAAGCTGTATACTTTCAAAGGAGAGTAAAGGGGGGAAAACCCAAAGTCAAGTGATACTATTCACTATACAGTATATTAGGCTAGTAGAATATGTAGAAGGAAAAGGACCACAATAATGAATTAAAAATAATTTTGGGCTGCAAAAAAATAACTGGGACACCCATCAGCTGTTTGGCAGCTAACAAAGTGGCAGCAATTCTGAGCTGATGGTCACGATGGTGAGCCCTGAAGGAATGGTGGAAACTCCTGGCCCATAGGCCAGATGCATTACATGCTGGCCATGCCCATGCCCAGTTTAGCGAAGAGAAAAAATTCCTGATATGTCACATGATGCCACCGTGACAACATGAATTTGACACTCCTGCTCTAATGTAACAGCCTCCAAGTCCAGAGGAAAAGACAGCCAAGGGCAAGAAGGGCCCAACCAGGTTGCTCTTTGTATCATCACATCTCAATCTTCTCATTGGTCCTTCAGTCTCCCTTGCTGGAGTTATTTTCTAATCCCCAGATGACCTCATTGTCCTTTTTTGAACTTGTTTCAAAGTGAGATGATCAGAAACAAATATTTTATACTTCAAAGGGTATAAAATTCTGTTCAAAGCAGAGTAAAGCAGAACAGTTGATTTCTGTGATTTGTGAACTCTATTTCTGATGTTGCAATATAAATTATATTTGCGTTTTTGGCAGTAACACTTTACTTCTATCTCATACAATGTGTGAAATGTAGTCAGGTAGTCAGGTACAAAATCTTTTGTACAGGTATTATTGCCAAGGCAGAAATAGCCAACCTACATTTGGGCATTTGATTTGGGTTTCCTAACTTTACATTTGTGTCTATTAAATAGGGTTTTCTTACTTCTGCTCTTTCCTCTAACCTACCAAGTTTTATTTCAACATTTATTTTAGATGATCACTGGTAGTCCTCAATTTATGACCAGAATTGAGACCAGAATTTCTGTTGCCAATCAAGATGTTTGTTAACTGAGTTGACCAGATTTTCATCATGATTTTAAAGTGAATTACTACAGTTCTTAAGTGAATCATGAATCCAGCTTTCCCATTGACTTTGCTTGCTGGAAGCCCACTGGGAAAATCACAAATGGTAAACATATGAACCCAGGACACTGCAACCATTGTAAAAACATGATGGTTGCCAAATGGCCAAATTTTGATCATGTGATTATGGGATGATCATAAGTGAGGACCAGTTATAAGTCACTTATTTCAGTTCCATTGTAACTTTGAATGGTCCCTAAACCAATGGTTAAAGACTACCTTGTATCTCACAAATTTGTGTCCTTTATGAGAAATCTTGCAAACTGTAGTGAAATAATGGGAGAGTTCTATTTCTGGATCAAAAATCCAAATAAAGGATGAGAAGCATCTTATTGAACATTGAATTGCTACAGGGTAAAGATACTTAAGGTCTAATAGATTTTTCCACCCACAAAGTAATTCAAAGTTGATAATATGGAGATAAAAAATGATATTACTCTGATCTCCTCATTGATTTGGAGGTGGTTAAAGTAACTAGAATTATTTAAAGAATAACATGGAGTGATATTAATTATCACACAGATTTGATAAAAGAAAACTCATAGCAATCATAACAATAATATCAAAAAGCTGCCAGAAAGGCATCTGACTGTCAGATCATGCAGAAATGCTAAAGGAGAAGAGGCAGATCTCAGAAAACCTGAATTAATTATTTAGGTTTTTCTCCAAAGTGAAAAGTATAATACCTTATACCTGAAATGGCTTTTACAGATAAGGTGTTCTAGGTACTGGGTGACATATGGATGACAAAAGACATTCTAGAATTTCTTGGCAAATTACAAATATAACAAATCACTTGATTTATATGATAATCTCTTGAGAGTAAAAGGAAAGAAATGTGAAATTGCTGATATGCTAACATGCAAATAACAGTAAACACAAATTATCTCTCAAATCAGCCCCTATAATGAGATTGGAAAGCAGCCATTGGAACAATGATTTTTAAAAAGAGATCTAAAAGTGATCCATATAATTATAGGATAGTTAACTATTAATTAGAGGAAAGCATTATTGAAATGTAGGATTATTAAACATATAGCAGTATATTTGCTGAAGAAGTACCAAAGTAGACAAATGGCTGTTGTGTAACTTTAAATGTTTTAGAACATGTGAGAATCAGCCAATGTATAGGAAAAACCCAGGACTCATTAAAAAATGTTACAAATTAGTAATTGATTAAGCATGCAGAAATAGATATTAGGAACAAATAGAGATCTTAAAATAGAGGGGAAAGATACTATTTAATTGTTATCTTTTAAGAACTTTAGTGGCTACCATCAGAAATGGTCCAGATCCACATATTTTGGTTTCAGTAACACTATATAATACCCTACCTGCACAATCTTGCTTCCTCATTATAAAGGGGTGGGAGCTAGAAGGGATAGGCAAAGAATGTCTGGAACGTTTGCCAAGAAAATATATAATCCCAAGCCACAACAATCATCCTAGCTGTTCAATTAAAGCAAACAGGCATCTATACTAGGCAGCAGGCATTAAGCAATAGCAATATCACTTAGACTTATATAGCACTTCATAGTGCTTTTAAGCTCTCTCTAAGCGATTTACAGAATCAGCATATTGCCCTCAACAATCTGGGTCTTCATTTTACCCACCTTGGAAGGATGGAAGCCTGAGTCAACCTTGAGCCTGGTGAAATTTGAACTGCTCAATTGTAGGCAGACAGCAGTCCGCAGAAGTAGCCTGCAGTACTGCACTCTAACCACTGCAGCACCATGGTTTAGGATGATGCTTGATAATAATAATTTTTAAAAGAGAACTGACAAGTAAAAATATTCTATTGATAAAAAGGTATAATATCAAGTGGAAGGCGGAGCTTCATCGCTGCGATACAGCTGCAATCTTGGGGCTCCGAGATCGCAGCTGATATCTTCACCCCTGGTCGGTTCCAACGGACCTAAACCATCTCGTAATGACGGTGACAGTAAGGGGTGCGTTCTGTAGATGCCAGGGACATCGCAAGTCCCTGGTTGATCCAGAAGAAGCCCTTTTGCCAATGGTGGAGAGGCAGCCTCCAAGCTGCTGAAGCTGGGACAGCTCTGGAAGAACGGGATAGAAAGAAGTGTATCGGCTGGTGAGGATCTTTTTTTTTGCTTGGGACTTAAGAACACTCTAATATAAGAAGAAATCTGTAAACTTATTGACAAAATTTGATTTAGCAGCGATTTTTTTTAAGTAATGTCAAAGTGAGGCTTGGCTTTTTATTTTTACTCTTTTTTTTTTCTTTACTGAACTTTTATTGCGATTTACTTAATCAGACTGGCTTTTTCTTTTATATTTTTATATTTACTTGCTCTCTCTTCTCCTTTTTGACTGTTTATATTTTTTAAAATAGAGGCCCCCTTTAATATTTTTTTTTCTTTTTAGGGGGGAAGAAGGGGGAGAGGTTTGAAGAAACTTTGTAACACTGCCAACTACNCCAAATAAGAGCCTTGGATAAATAAAAGGCAGTGTGCGCTTTTTTTTTTCTAATCCTTTATTAATTGTCTTATCCCTCCTCTCCAACCCCATAGCATTTTGTAATATTGATATACTTATTCTTTATTTTTTATTTTATTCCATTTTTACTTTTTTTTTTTTTAAAGGGGAAGTCTCAGAATATCCTTTTTTCGCTTTTTTTTTTCATAGGGATGTCTGCCTCGTTATCTCTATTTTTGACTTATTTTATGGCTACTTTTTATCTTTTGAGGTTTTTCAATTGGATTAAGGTGGGAAGAACCTGA
>BHEV01045261.1:0-30007 GCA_004319985.1 Emydocephalus ijimae | reverse complement strand
CCCCCGAAAAGACATCCTAGCCGTTTTTTCGGGGGTCAAAAAAAAATAAGGCCCGGCCTTATTATGTGAGAAACACGGTACCTCCTTAATATTTCCAAGAGCATTTTTCCAAACTAATTTAGAGACATGGCAAAAGTGAAGTATGTTCAGCCCCCCAAATCCTAACTTTATATTCACTGAATTCACACTGACAATGACTGACCAAGAAATGGTCTTAGATTTGTAGTAGATTGCAATAGAATTGTACAAGAAAGGATAAATTGTACATTAGAAAAAAGGATAAATTATTACCTGCTACAAAAAAGGGTAGAAATTATCAGAAAATGAAATGAAAATATACTACTTATGATTTCAGTTATTTTTCAGTTACAGATATTATAATATCTGTAAAATAACCGACATGGGATAATATGCTTATTTTGATAATATGTAAAGGAAAAATTACACTGGATCTCTTTATTTTAGCAAGAAGGAAGAAACAGAGTATAGAGATGTATAAACATACATTATGTATAATGTAGAAAGATGAACAAGTCTTTTAATGACAAGCTTGCTGGGCCTGTCACTCTTAGTCCAACCTACCTCATAAGACTATTACGAGGGAAAACAGGAAGAAAGAATATTGCCTATACCAATCGGAGGTTATGTACAATCATGGTCATGGTCATGGCTCTATATGAATATTAAAAAGCAAATAAATACAGGATTTGCCAAACAAACTGAACAGAGAATACACTCAATGTGGTTTAAAACTATGGACTTCCAAAAGAAATACACTGTTGGCAAACCACCTGGATTAATTCATGGGAAAAATTGGTCAAATTCATGGAAGATAAACTTATCACTGGTAACTATTCATGATAGTTTTGTTACTTTTAACATTAATTATAATAACAATACATTAGAAGCGATTAGTTTCTCTGACTTTCTAAATTGTTAAAAATGTTTAATGGTTAAAAATATTTCCTGTGCCTTTGGAGAAGTAAAAAACAGTATATGAAATGGACAATTATTATTGTCAACTCAAGATGCGCCATCCATATATATATTTCAGAAGTGACAGCATTAATCATAACTCTAAAGCAGTGGTTCCCAACCTTTTTTTCGCCCCGCACTCCTAAAGAAATTTCACTCGAACCTCGCACCCCCTGAAATTTAGACTTTAGGAACTACTGAACGTGTGAAATATATGGTAGGATTGAATCTTTTCAGCTATGTATGTGATGGCCACTAAATAACGATACTTAACTCTAAAATGAAAACACAGTTAATCCATTGCATAATAAAAAAAAGGCCAACATATAGCCAATATCCTATTATTTACCTGAACTTTTCTCGCACCCCCTGGAATATTGTCTCGTACCCCCAGGGGGTGCGAACACCCCAGGTTAGGAACTCCTGATCCAAAGTCTTCTACTAGAAGCAGAATTTAATTTCAAACTGCATAAACTTGTGCTATTAGATTTAATTTAAAAATATGACTAGTAAAAATCTATTTATGCAAATAATGGATAACTGTATTTTTAACAATACATATAACTTTCATAAAATAAAGGGATAAGTACTTCAAGACAGCAAATACCATGATTCTGTTCACCCATGACAAAACTCTATGCTAAATCCTGTATTACTTGAAAAATTACACATTCATTCTCCGAGCATAAGCCAGGAGAAGACAACTTCTTGCTTTCCAATTACTTTATTTCAACCTCATCAAACTTTTCCAGCATGATCGATGATAAAATACTGTATGAGTTGAAGCTGAAGTCTGCACAGACTTGAAGATTATTTTAATCCATAAACCATGGTTTTACACTAAACCGTAATGGCTAAATCCACACAATATACGAAACCAAATCGGATTATGCTTTAATATGATGTATGAATCAGGCTAATATCGGTTCGGCCCTTATTACTAACGGATGGTTACGGAAATCCGCGTCACGCCTCCACGTAAGGGAAACCGATTCTCACAAAAAGCACAACTTCTTTCCCGTTCCTTCTTTCCCGTTTACGAAAACATGCTACGCAATGAAACTCCAAATTCTCCTTCAAGGGCTCTTCTCCGTCCTCCTCAGGGAATCGGGGAGGCTTTCCGACGGCGCCCATAATGAGGCCCCAGAGACCCTCCAAGCGCCCGCCTCTCTCCCATAACTAAGCGTTAGCTTTCATTTCTTGACGGAGGAGGAAATCGGGACCCAGCTCCCCGCCGCCGGCTCACAACACTGGGAGCCGAACCAGATTACTCCCCTTTCTCCCTTTCCGGGGAGTTCGGAAGGAAAGGCTCGCGTCCCCTCCGGACGGCGAAGGGCGCGGTCGTGATTGGTCGGACGCTTCAACCTTAGAACAAAAAGGGTGGACAAAGGACCCCGCTTTTTGCCAACCCGGGAGGCGCAAATCTCCCTATTCTTTCCCTCCGCTTCCCTTAACGGAACGGGCCTTTCTCCCCTTTTCGCCCAACGCTCGCTTATAGGCCCGGCGGGGGCTCAGCCTTCTCGGCTCTCCCTTCCTTTGTCGGAAATCTGCCCTTCTGAACCCACGAAGAAACCTTATGGGCGCGCGCCCACTTCGGCCCCACCTCCTCGCTGCCTTCCCCGTGCGGTTCACACACACACAGAGGGGGTGGCGGGTGAAAGGACGAGGTACTCACCGGCAGCCGGGGGTGGGGGCGACGTTACCAATTTGGAGACCGTTAAGCGCAGAGGTGGTTCCTCTTACTCTGCTTCCCAGCGTTGCTTCGGCGAAGACTGAAACAAGCCAGGCGGAGGAGGCTGCGGGTGCTCATGCGCCACTCGCAAGGGCCCTCGTGACGTCTGACGAAGCCGCATCAGGGGAGAATTTGGAATGGTTTGCGGTTTGGTGTGTTGTTTGTTTGAGAAGTTGAGCAGGAAAGGAGTTTCCCCTTTTCGCCAGGGGTTCCTCAACCAAACACGGACTGATCCACTGAACAAGGATTTTACAGCCCAAACTTTAGACTTATATGTGATCTGTACCTGGAAAAGAAAAGAATCCGAATCACCTAGAATCAGAATTATGATGGTTTAGATCTTTCTTCCGACAGCCCATTGAGATAACTGAGGGAAAACCTCCTGACTTAACTGTAGTACAGAAAATCATCTGCTATAATGTCCTACCAGTCAATAAGTACTTCAGCTTCAACCACAACAGTACAAGAGCACACAACAGATGCAAACTCAATGTAAACCGCTCCAAACTTGATTGCAGAAAGTACGACTTCAGCAACAGAGTGGACAATGCCTGGAATGCACCTGACTCTGTTGTTACATCCTCTAGCCCTCACTCCTTTAACTTCAAACTATCCACTATTGACCTCACCCCATTCCTAAGAGGTCTGTAAGGGATATGCATAAGTGCAAAATTGTGCCTACGGTCCCTGTCCTTTTGTCCCCATTTATTCGTACCTATTTCCTGTATTCTTACTCATGTTTATACTTACACCTATTATCTTGTAAGCAATTGACAAATCAAATCAAATAAATAAATAAATAAGCACTTTTGGGACAACCATGACTTGGATGACTGAGAATCTCTACAGACTTAGCTATACAATTTGCGATGAACACCATTTCAATGGTGTGGGAGTAGGAATGGATTTCCAGAAGAAAAAATGCAGACTATAGGAATCAGGAGCCCTATTCAGGTAACCCTGAGGACACAGATAAACATCCAAGTGCTTCAATGACTCCCAAATGATGCAAATGACCAGCTTTCTGCAAGGAATATAAATCCTCCCATTCCTCACTATCCTGTCAGAACTGAAGAAGCTTATTGGATAAGAATCAAAACATCTTCAAAGAAAAAACAAGAAAGTCCAGTTACCTCCTTTTTCTGTATCTTGTACAGAGGTGGATTCATAAACTGTACAGATGCAGAGAGATAACAAGATGTCCACAACAAAGAACATTTATTGGTTCATCAGGTATCCTCATAACTCACATTTGTGACAAAGTTCTTCTTTTATGACCAATCCTTTGTATATCTGCCTTGTAGGTAAAAAATGGTTATCTCCTAACCCATCTCGTAGCGGTAGAAAAAGCTACTATCAGTTCATGAGTCCAGGCAAGAATGGAGGGAAACCTCCTGTAACCTCTCGAAGGTCAATTTAGTGACCAATCAGGATTACAGATGTGGCCACGTGACATGAACTACATTTCCCAGGATACCTTTAACTACATTTACCATGATGCATTCCCTTAAGGGGACAGCTCATAATTCCTAAATAACTATCCAATTCCCATAGACTGGCTGGGACAGCACACTCCTGACTTGCTGGGACAGCACACTCCTGAAACCTTTGGGACAACCATGACCTGGATCACTGAGAATCTGTACAGACTTAACTGGGAGGAAAAAAAATCCCCAGCAGATTGCCAGTGAAGGTTTCGGAGAATATGATTTTTAAACTGACATGGCACTAAAAGTCTTCACTGCATTTTTGTGAAACTATACTATCGTCAATATGCTGATGGTACTTGATTGCACATCTGTGCCCATGCTTGCTTGGATCCCATGCACAATCTGGGCATCCTCTTGGATTCACAGTTCTTGCTTGAAGACAAAGGGGCAGTTGTAGCCAGAGGGACCTTCACAGAATTCTGTATTGTGTGCCAGTTGTTCCTATTCCTGGATTGGTGGTCTTCTCACAGTCACTTAGCCTTGATCATATCAGTAATGAAGGCAACAGGCTAGAAACTAGTTGTGAGTCTCCCTTAGAAATGAAAGCTGCCTGAGTAACTTTGGATCAGCCATTCTCTCAGCCCAACCCATACCACAGGGTTGTTGTGAGAAAAACAGATGGAAAAGGAAGCATTCGGCATGTAATAAAGGCACTATAAAAATCTAATGAATAAATTATTGCAACATACCCTTCATAGGGCTGACCTTGAAAACTATTTGGAAACTTCATTTAATCCACAATGTAACAGCACAAATAGTTTTGGGTGTTTCTTGTTTGGCCCATATGGACTTTCATATGTAATTCAAGGTACTTGTTATCACTTATAAATTCCTATACCAGAGGTTCCCAACCTTTTGGCACTAGGGACGAGTTCCATGGACAAAGGTTTTTCCATGGATCATGTGGAGAGCGTGGTTTTGCATGCTGCCTGCATCTCGCATATTGGTGCTTCACTTGTTTGTGTGGCCGAGTTATTGTCATGCTGTGGACTGGTGGTTGGGAACCCCTACCCTACATGACATAGGACTGGGTTATCTATGGGATTACCTGCTCCTGTGGGAATCAGATTTTTATTTCCAATAAAAATGTATACATCAACAATATAAAAATAGAATATATTAAAACTAATTCTGAATAAAACTTTCCTCAGGGATACAATGAGCCTAAATTATATAAATTATAATTTATTATATAAATTATAAGGACCAGCTTCTTGCCAAACCTATGGTCACTAGCCATGGTCATCCCCATCTTCAAAAAGGGAGACCCCAGCCTAGTTGAAAATTACAGACCAATCTCTTTATGCTGCGTCACCTGTAAAGTCATGGAATCAATTATTAACCAATCCATCATCTTTCACTTAGAAACAAACAACCTACTCTCTAATAAACAATTTGGTTTCAGGAAAAAGCTATCCTGTAATCTGCAATTTTTACACTGCAAAAACATATGGACTACACAACTCGATCAGGGCAAAGCAATAGACGCAATCTACACAGACTTCTGTAAAGCCTTTGATTCAGTGGTACATGACAAACTACTCCTAAAACTAAAATCTTACAGGATCTCTGGACACCTGCATAACCAGATAGAAAAATTCCTGTCAAACAGACAACAAATTGGTCAAAATTGGGAGCGTCCTATCAAATTCTGTACCTGTCAACAGTGGTGTCCCCCAAGGCAGTGTTCTAGGACCAAATCTCTTCATACTCTACATAAATGATCTCTGTGATCATATTAAGAGCAACTGTGTTCTTTTCACTGATGATGTAAAGCTATTCAACACCACAGACAATACTGCTACCCTTCAAAAAGACCTCGACTATGTATCAGAATGGTCAACAAATGGCAACTTCAAATCTCAACAAATAAATGCTCTGTCTTACATATTGGCAAAACAAATCAGAAAATAAAATACAATCTGAATAGTCAAGACCTTGTTGATGAGCCAAACTCTGTCAAGGACCTTGGAGACTGATGTGTACTTTTTATGAATGTAGCCTGTCTATCAGCTCCTTATGCCAGAATGCTAGTAGAGATATTCACAAGAAAGAGTTATATATTTTGGGTCTCCTTTAGGATCAAATACTCTGCCGTAAGGGGTAGAAATGGTCATTTTGGTCATTTTAAAGTAAAGAACAAATTATAGGAGTATTCACTGAAGACTATGTACTGAAACTGGGAAAAGTATTAGGGTAATATAGCCATTCATAGATTCTGATTAACATTGGATTTCCAAAAAGTTAGAGAAAGCCCAGGTAAGGGAGAAGAACTTCAGAAAATGGATAATTGTGTGGAAATAGATAAAATACTTAGAAATAAATTTGTTCCAGGTATGATTTCTGACATCTGATTCCAGCTTGCTGTATATATATTTCTAAATAAAAGCTACAAAATGCCTTCCAGAAAATTTTTTTTTTCTCTAGAAAATTTGTTTAATCTATAATACTAATGTGGAACTCTCTATTCTAACTCCTTCTTACGGAAAACCTAGGGCAATCAGTGGCTATTTGTATAGACCAGCATGATCTGGAGATGTGCTCAGTGCATTGTTTTTAATTTTGCAGTTTTCTTTTGGTAAGTAAGATACCAGATGTTTTCTGATGAATAAATTCCTCTGAAATTTATCTCATTTAACATTGAAAGATGGTATTTTAAATGTATAGCTTAAAACAAGGAGAAGTGAAAAGGCTAAAATTTCTAGCCAATATGGTCTATGCTATATAACCTTACATAGCATAGACCACATTGCATTATATATACAGATAATAATTCTTCTCATTTTTTGACTTTTTAATTTCCAGAAAGGGACCACAAAGTGTGAGAGTTCTATATCACACTCCAAGGCCAAGAAGCACATGTCTCCTGGGAGATAGATGGTAGCAGTAGAAACTACTGAGACACTAGCCCAAGGCAGGAGGTATGAAAATTCAGGGAACTCCTGAGAGAAGAAAACAGAGACTCCAGTTTTCTCTATATAGACTTAGATGTCTATTACAGATTTGTTGCATCTAACCAATACATACCCTGGGATAAATTTTGTGTGATTGGAGCAATATATAAGCATAATCTTTGAAAAATCTTTCAGGACCAGCTCCTTGCCAGACCTATTGTCACTAGCCACGGTCATCCCCATCTTCAAAAAGGGAGACCCCAGCCTAATTGAAAATTACAGACCAATCTCTTTATGTTGCGTCACCTGTAAAGTCATGGAATCAATTATTAACCAATCCATTATCCTCCACTTAGACACAAACAACCTACCCTCTAAGAAACAATTTGATTTCAGAAAAAAATTATCCTGTAATCTGCAACTCCTACACTGCAAAAACATGGACTACACAACTTGATCAAGGCAAAGCGATTGACACTATTTACAGAGACTTCTATAAAGCCTTTGATTCAGTGGTACACAACAAACTACTCCTAAAACGAAAATCTTATGGCATCTCCAGACACCTGCATAACTGGATAGATGCATTCCTGTCATACAGACAACAAATGGTCAAAATAGGGAACACCCTATCAAATCCTGTACCTATCAACAGTGGTGTCCCCCAAGGCAGCGTTCTAGCACCAACTCTCTTTATACTTTACATAAATGACCTCTGTGATCATATTAAGAGCAACTGCATTCTGTTTGCTGAAGATGTAAAGCTATTCAACACCACATTGACAATACTGCTACCCTTCAAAATCACCTCAACTATGTATCAGAATGGTCAAACAAATGGTAACTTCAAATCTCAACAAATAAATGCTCTGTCTTACATATTGGCAAAAAAAAAAATCAGAAAATAAAATACAAGCTGAATAATCAAGACCTTGTTGATGACCCCAACTATGTCAAGGACCTTGGAGTACTCATCTCAAATGATCTAAGTGCTAGAGCCCACTGTAACTACATAGCCAAAAAGGCATTAATCCTTCATAGCTTTTTCTCCGGTAATATCACATTACTAACTAGAGCATATAAAACATTTGCTAGACCAATACTTGAATACAGCTCATCAGTCTGGAACCTGCATTATGCATCTGATATTAATATAGTTGAGAAAGTCCAGACATATTCCACAAGAAGAGTTCTCCACTCTACTCATTGCAGAATATCCTGTGCCACTAGACTTGAAATTCTAGACCTAGACAACCTACAACTACGCCATCTTCAGTCCAATCTAAGTATAGTGCATAAAATTATATATTGCAATATCCTACCTGTCAATGAATACTTCAGCTTCAACCATAACAACACAAGAGAACACAATAGATACAAACTCAAGGTAAACCGCACCACACTTGATTGCAGGAAATACGACTTCAGCAACAGAATGGTCAATGCCTGGAATACTCTACCTGACTCTGTGGTTTCTTCCCCAAACCCCAAAAACTTTAACCTTAGGCTGTCTACTATTGACCTCACCCCTTTCCTAAGAGGTCTGTAGGGGGCATGCATAAACGCACCAATGTGCTCCTGTCCTTGTCCTATTGGTTTTTTTTCTTATATGTATCCATTTCATGTATTCATAACTATGTTTATATTATAGCTGTTATCTTATAATCACTTGACAAAATAAAATAAATAAATAAAAAATAAAATAAATAACCATATCAATTGGTAGTAGAATCAGAAGGTATACAACAATTCTGTTTCTCTTTTTAAAGAAATAGTACACTATATGTCAGAAAAAAAGACATACAATAAAACCTGCAAAGGCTCAAATTAAAAGCACAATGTAAGGTCAAATGATTTATGCCAACTTGGTTTCTTCCCACTTCCAGGAAAAAAGCACAGCAAAGCTACTTATAAAAGAGTCATTAGTTTTTGATGACACTTCATGGGTATTATTATTGTTATTATTACCCCATTATTTCATTTATAAAGAGCTGAACTATTACCGCATCATCTTTTTTTAGCTCTTACCTACTGATATCATCCTGAAGATTTCTGTTTCTGTCTGTGGAGAAGACCTCCTTTGAATTGCTGTTAATTTTCTTTCATTTCTTTCTATTTTGTACTCTTAGTTTGGGTGCTAATTTGTACACTGGAAATATGTTAGTATTGCTTTACTGAAAAAAAAAAGACTTAACTGTTACTACATGTGGGCATTAACATAACATGCCCTTACTCATTTTTATCCTGGAATGTGTGGACTTGTCATGTTATTTTTATAAATACATATTATCGTTTATTTTTTTAATTGAAGCATATATGGATGGAAGAAGAGATCTATAAGTAGTTTGGTTTTCTGAACTACATTAAAAATAAATCTGTTGATTAGCATTTATCTTGAACAAGCTTGCTCAATAGAGAACAGCATGATTTCTATTTTCTAAGTGAGTCTCATGACAAACTTCCTCATAGTTCATTTGATACAAATCATGGAAATGAAGGATCAGCTGATTTCTTAAAAGTCTACACTCAACAAAATGTATGGTAGATTTCAGTTTGTTTCCAAACATAGCCTATTTCATAATATTTTTATTATTTTATTATTATGTAATATTCAATAATTTTATAGAACCGTGACAGTGATCCCAATCCTCAAGCATATGCAAAGCTCAGTTGATACATACTAATATATCATAAACTGGTTGAAATCCATTTTGATTATGCTTAGTATTAACGCCCTTACCTGGAAGGAAAACAACCTATCATTTCACCAGAATTTACAATATTTCCAGCCATTTTTTCCATTGTTAGTAAATATTTAATAGAATATGCACATTCATCTTCATGCTCAATTTTTTTGCTTATATGCATAATTTACAATTGCTAATTTCATTTTCCCGATCAAGTAGAATTCTCTTGGTCTTTAATACATTAATTAGTACATTAATTTCCACAGCCTAATTGCATTTTACAATCTACCTAGTATTTCTATAAATCATTTCATGCTTATTCTCTTATAAATTATTTTAGTAAAGAATCTGGATTTTGTTTCAGGACATTGCCTTCATAATCAGCTTGCCAGAGAGAATCATAATTAATGATGAGTGATGACATTGCTGTCTTGTTACAATTAGTGAATAGGAATTTGTGAACACTTTTCTAATGCTTTTCATAAACCTCTGGAATATTATAATCTGGATTGACCATTATCAAACTCATGAGCAAATTTTTATTTTTTTATTTCTTTTTGGGGAAATTATGCAGAGAACTAAATATTTATACACTCTTCAATTACATAACTATCATTTGTTTTAACTTTAAGTGTTGGAATAGGTAGCACACACACACACACACACACACACACACAGAATGTGTTTAATGTTTGAATGTTTATCTTTTGTTTCTTTTTCCTTCCTTTTGCAATTCTAACACTAATTGATTTCTAATATTTTTCTTTCCACACCCATTCTTAAAAAATGCATGTAAATATTTTACATCATGACTGGCTTTCAAGCTCTCAGGCAAACCACATAGGAACTATTTTAATTCCCTTTCCAAATGAATTTAACATATACTTAAATGATTCACTAAAGTAAACTTTTTTTTTAAAGCATCCCAGAGTTTGGATAAAGCTTGAATAAATATTTACTCGATAATTTTAGTTATGTACACAGTATGTTATAAACATATATTAGTGTATTATATTTTTTATATTTATTTTTATCAACCAAAACTGAGTATATATCTGCAAATAATAATAATGTAGAATGTAGTTCCTACTCAATTTAAAATTAATGATAATTTATAGGTTTTACACACTGTTGGGTATTCTACCAGAAAAAACTTCACAAATTTGAAAACTTTAAACTTGACAGGAAAAAAAAAAAAAGGAAACATTAGTATTTATGTCATGAATGGATAATCTTACACCTATCAATTTATATGCATCTCTGCTTCTGGCTTGATACAGCTTTTCTCTGGATGATCTTGAAGATCAGCTGAGTAGAGTAGACCCCTTTCCCATTCTCAGCTGATCTTGCTCTGCTCATCTAATGTCAGATGTCTGATTTCAAGAAATAATTACTGTTGAAGTCTCCTAACACTAGATGGCTGAGGATAGGCTTCTGTCTCTACCCTCTTGATATCTGAAAATCCAGTGACTTTCAAAAGATAGAAATTAGCTCTTTCCTGTTCCATAAAAATGGTTGAAGGACCTTATTTCAGTTGCATTTCCTTTAGATATATAAACAGGCCAGTGCCCAAAGACAGGATGTAAATTTTCTTTTCTACTTCTAAATTTTAAATCAGCTTAAAAAGATGAAGTAAGCTTTCCTTTATTATTATTTTTTCAGGTGCACCTTCCCAGAAAGTTTTGATTAGCTCCTGGTCTGTATAGACCCTTCCAGGCTTTTAAAATAGTTTTTATTTCAAGATTACAAACAACAAAGTTTCAAAATTCCAAAGTACAAAAATACAAAAGATAAAAATGAAATGTTTTCATAGCCTGACATTTAGGTAATAGGAAAATACCACAGTTAAGATTAAGTTATACCTTTTTTATGCAAAGAACAGTGCTGGGACATAATTATGTTTTAAAAATATTATAATAAATTAACTATAATAATAAATTCTCTCCTTATGTGTTTAATATTTTTTTCCTTTTGCCATAGTTGGGTGGCAACTCTGGAAGAGCTGAGGGACATGCACATTTTTCATGAGTTAGCATCTGGAATTTTGGGTTTTTCACCTCTGGCTAAATTAAAGATTTGTGGCTAAGATAGACAAAACTAGACTATGTAAGACAGAATTAAATACATTTGTGGAGGATAATCAGAAGTAGTATTTGACAGGTTCTGACCAGTTCTGGAGAACTGGTATCGGAAATTTTGAGTCGTTCGGAGAATACCACCTCTGATTGGAGATTTTACAGTATCCTTCCCCTGCCATGCCCACCAAGCCATGCCCACAGAACTGGTAGTAAAAAAAAATATTGAATCCCACCACTGAGGATAATGATATCAAGAGCTTATTCTCTGTGAAGGAATTATTTAGCATGACAGACAAATACCTCTGCATAAGCATGACTAAGATAAATAAACAGGAAAAGGTACTTTGGCACTGATGTTCTTCCTTACAAAGGAGCCTTTACATATAAATACACTAAAACAAATGGCATTTGTTTTTATCAATTCTTATGTAGCAATACAAGTGAGGGAATTTTTTAAATTTCAGGTTCAGTTAACAAACAAGATCTTCTCATGTGGCCAGTGGTATAAATATAAATGAAGAGTTGGAATGCAAGTTGTCCCAGGAAGCAAAGGCATAGGGAATTTTGCAGCCCACTTCTTGCTGTCATCTTCAACAAACTTGATCATCCAGGAGTGGTGATGAGAGTGTCCATATTTGGGCTGCAAAAATCCAGAGGCTCCAATCATTAGTTGGCAGCAAGGTCAGGTTTTTCAGTATCTTTTTTGCTGCCATCTAGTGTGTCTACAGGAGAAGTTTCAGATAGAGGGAGAAGATCTTTGGAGAGAAGGATTGCTATATGCATTAGTGATTGTATTTTGAACATGATAGGAGGCAAGTCTCCCCGAGTAGACTTGCAGTAGAAGAGAAGATAGGAGGAATATTAAAGATGGGAACACTGTACCTCTTAGGCCCTTAGTTTTTAGGGCAGCAAGGGAGAAGAGAGCCTGTTACCTCCTCTTCTGCCAACTCTGTCAATTGTTGCAGCCTGAAAGAATATAGTGTTTGAGATCACTCACCATTAGAGGTCCCCATTTGACAAGCCTGCCATGGAGCCAAGGAAACTCTACTTCTGACTCCTTCCCTGCAAGAAACCAACTACCCAAGTGTTCTCTTTTAGTAGAAATGATACTTTTATCTTGATTTATTTTTAATTGACATTAATTGAACTTCAATGGATAGGAAGACTATGAAAGGACAGTGAAGCAGTAAAGGCTAATTAGTTTGATCCCTCTGGAAAAACTTTTTTTCCCTTTTGCTATTTATTATACCTAACTGTTTGTCACTGAATAGTTCCAGTATGTAGTATCTGTATACAGCTTTCTGTATTAGCTGGCCTGAAATATAGTTCTGTGATAAATTCACTGTAATCCTCAAAAGTGCATGTCGGAACCATGGATGAGTATAGGAAAATCTGAAAGTATGTCTAAGAGTGGCTAAAGAGGGAGATATTTCTTGAAATCATTCTTCCTTAACAGATCTAAATTGCTAATGTTGGACGAAAGTTTGTGATTATTTACTTTCAGCATTATTGCCACCTTGTCTGTATTCTTTTTTAATTAGTTTCTAAACATACATAAATATAGCCTCTCAACATGATTCTGAAGAGGTGCATTTCTGGTGGTAGATTTCAAACATGTTTGGGAAAAAAAGAATGAATCACTGTCATGAAAGCTGTCCTTAAAATCTGCGCATGGATCTTTCATTGTTTATTATTAACCACAAATTATTATATGTACACTCACAATTTTTTATAGAGCAATAGCTTCTGTCTCCTAAATGGGAAAGGAGTTGCAACATGTAATGATAGAAAGTTTTTTTCTGTTACATTACTATGAATGGAAAATATGACCCTTTTGGAAAAATGAAAGACAGGAAATGTATATTAGAAAATGGATAAAGTAATGTGAGAAATGAGGAACCAAAGGAATTGTGCGTTTCCCATAGTTAAATCTTATAAGGAATATTAATATAATAAGATGCTGCAACATTGTCCCTCATTACTATAGTTTCAGATTTATTGAAAACTTTACAATGTGTAGAACAGCTTTCAAAGATATACAAGATAGCATTATAAAATGCACATTTAATACTTAATAATAAATAAACTAGAATATGAATCAAAAATTAAATACAGAATTAATTTAACTTTTCAGAGGTTTTATTTGTGAATCAGCAGTTGAAATCAGGATCTATGTAAGTTATGATGTATATAACTTTATTATATATACAGGGGGAAAATAATAAACGTTATCCATATGGAAAAGGAACTAATTTTCATAAGACTTAGAGATAATATAATTTTGATTGAATATTTAAGAATAGTTGTGGGAATTAGCTACATTTAAAAAAGAAGGTGGTAAAAAAAAACCTTGATTTTTAGTAAGCTGCCCAATTATTAATATAAGATCATAAAACAGAAAATGGCTTTGCTAAAACAATTTGACAATGAATAGTCATCATTGCTAACCCAATGCAGTGACTCAAACATTCCTATCAGTAGAAATAGTACTCTTTATTGCACAATATCAAAAGCTTTTCTTTAATTTTCCACCTCTTCAATGTGCTTGTATAGTGACAAAGCAGAAAAAGATTTTTCTCTGAAAGTTTTGTTGCAATAAATTCACCAGAGAACGTGGCTCAGAAATGCTTTGTTCCTTAATCCTTATAGCTGGTTGCCTGCACTAGATGGTGCCAGTTAGTCAGCCTCAAAGCTATAGGGAAAAAAAATAAGGCCCTCTCAAGTCTGAAATAATGTATATTTCCTTCTAGAAAAGAGTTATTACCAGGGGTGGGATTCTACCAGTTCGGACCAGTTCTATAGAACTGGTTGTTATGATTCTGCGCAGTTCAGAAAATTGGCAAATCATGCCCCTGGCTGGCTCCTCCCCTTTCTGGCCTGTCAATCCTTATAATGCATACGCAACATTGCGCGCATGCCCGACATCACTGATTGCATTCTTCCCCACTCAGTCACTCCTTAAGGTATTTCTTCCCCCCCTCCTGACGATCAGCTGTTCCTATGACCTTGCTTACTTACTGCTTCACCCAGGAGGCTTCCCTAAGGCTCAGGAAGGCAAAAAATGGAGGGGGGGCACAGCACCTCCTGCCCCTTTTTTGCCTTTCTGAACCCCAGGGAAGCTTTCTGGGAGCAAAAAAGCCCCCCAGGAGGCTCCTGTGAGGCCCAGGAGGCCCCAAAATGGAGCACAGTAAGGTGCTGTGTGCCTCCCCATGCTGTTTTTTTCCTTCTTTAGTCCCAGGGAAGCTTTCTGGGAGCAAAAACATCCCCCAGGAGGCTCCTGTGAGGCCCAGGAGGCCCAAAAAATGGGGGGAGCTATGCCCACCTAGTCACATGCCCACACCCACCAAGCCATGCCCACCTAGCCACACCCAGAGAACCAGTTGTTAAAAATTTTAAATCCCACCCCTGATTATTACTATGAAATAATACTAGTAGCTCTTGTATCTGCATCTTTAGGCAATGTACAAAGTTAAAAGTACATTTAGAACAAATAAAATTTGTTCCAATATTGCCTTTTTTGCTTTCTATCCTGTTGAGCCATTAGGTGATGGGTGATTCTGATTCTAGTTGTATTGGCCCTCTTAAGTAAAGCCATTGGTTAAAGCCTCTGACATTTCTGTTCTCCTCTTTTCTGAATGACAAAATAACACCTGCCAATTTCAGAACTACAGCTAATCCATGGAGTGGATGACTTTCCCAATAAAGTAAGAGAACTTCTCCCACTTAATTTACTTCCACTTTTAGCAATTGGACAGCTCCTCTCACACTCACATGCCAGTTGACAATTTGGGCATGCTTGTTTTGACTGCCAGATGTCTAACATTAGTTTTTTCCAGCTGTTGATCAGTTATTTCCCGGAGGTGCAGAGAATTGCCAATATAGTAGCACCCAGTTACAGAACTTTATACTCTTTCTTCCGGTAGAGGAGAGTATATATCAGTGTGTATCAGCCACAAGAAATCAATTGATGCTGGGCTGCGCTAGTACAAAAGGGTATCAGATATAATCCTTTAAATGTTGCCATTAATATCTACTGGCTTATGGGGTAACTGTTTTTAAACAGAAACAATTAAGTGAAACAATTTAAGCTTGTCTGATTCATGATCTGGATGTGAGATGAAAATAACATTATGGCAGACATGTTCATAACATACCTCATACCCCATTCATATTGGAAAATGTTACAAGAGTAGAAATAATCAGTTTGACTTAACATCATGGCCTCTCATATCTCAAGGTGAGTAAATACGGTTTTAGCTGTAGCTATGTATATATGTTTTGTTTCTACAGGGAGGCCATTCTAGATAATTAGTGCTATAATCATTTCAGGCAGAAGTCTGAGTGCTGCATCTTTGAGTCCATCCTCCTGAATGTGGTACAAGACATATGAAATTTGACCAAGAATCCAGATGCACCATAGAAAAAAGAACTTGCAAGAAACAAACTATGAATGTCTTTGTTGCTGGAACTTTTAAATATTGGAACACTGCTATCATGTCACCCCTTTTGGAAAATATTATTTGAACTGGTCAGTAGTAATCACCTCCACAACTATTATTAGCATACAGGTGTATTTATCTTCCCTTTCAACTGCTTTGGTTCCTTCTACATGGAAGTTATATCCTTCAATTGTTGTGTTTCAATTATGGCTGGTAGCTCTAGAGGAATGCCATGGAAGATGGTGAAAAATACTTCTGAAAAGTGCAAAACCTCAAGAGTTCTGTCTCCTTTCTAGATCTCAGTATGAGTCTCCTTTGAAGATGACCAAAAGATTGGAAGAGATGCATGCATCCACATTAATTCTTAAAAAAGCTTCAAAAGGGAAAAAGAAAAAAAATGTGTTCCAAATCCCACATTCATATAAAGATGAACACTAGATTTTCCTTCTGCATACTGTATTTCTTCATTATTTACAGTGTTGTATGGAAATTTATGGCTCCATCTAGTGGAAATTCTGAATGATTAGATTTTTATAATTTTTTTTATAATTTCATATGTTAAAAATACATAATTTGGTAGGATACATAAAAAGCTTGGAATATTATTTAACATTCTTTCCTTGACCTTTAGTCAGTGTATTCAGCCTACACCCAGCAATTACATACTAGGAATATATAATATATCTATTAATCTTATTGTTTGGAAAAATGGATATTACAGAACATAATTTCTATTTGATTTAGATAATTCATCTTCAGCTCTTTCTTTCTTTTATAAAAGAGTAATTGAAGCTATAATGAATTCTGACTGCAACTACTTTGTATGATAGGCCAATAACATGCAATGTTTTTTTTCTATCAACATTTATTTTTCTTTTGCTATAACTGGGGATGAAATCTAGAAAGTGAAAACAGTTTTCTTTTTGCAAGATGTAGCAGCTGGAATTGGACAGCACTTCAAATTCAAAGGCAGTGGTAGAAAATAGCTGTATAATTCCCCGGAAAGGTCCAGCTGCCTTAAGGAGCTGCAGATGAGTGCTAGACAATGTCTCAAGTCCCTTTGCCTTCAAATTAAATCTAAAGTAGAGCACAAATCCAGTAGAAACCAACCAAATTCACCTGTCATCATGGGCAAAGCTAGATTTCTTTCTTTTTTCTCTCTCCTTAGATATGTTAACTACAACTTCCAGAATTCTCAGCCAACACAGTATTTAAATTATAATATAACAAGTTGGAGGGCAATAGCTTAGAAAAGGTTGCCTAAGACAAAATTATGTGGTAATATTCCAGATAGTGGGCGTGCGGAGTTATCAAATAAAGCAAAGTCATTCATATAAAGCCAAGAACTATAAACTGTATTTGTTAAGTCTACTTGATAAATGAAAACACATCTGATAGGCTTTTAAAATATCAGCCATTAAATTTTTTGATTACTTTGGACCTGATAAGTGATAATCAACTCAAGGTCAAATCTGAGGTGTGCAATCTGATTTTTCACAAAGCTTTTGCTCCAAATGCAAACATAGAAATTTTGTAAAGAAATAGTTAATTAATAGCTTGCACAGGTTATTTTAGTTCAGTTAAATAAATAGATGAGCCTTCTGAATCTAAGAAGTGGTCCTCTGAAATTGCCTGTATTAGTGTCAGACTTTTATCATTTTTGGAATTTATTATAGTTCTCTGATATGATGGCTTTGCTTTTGACATGGGGAGCAATGATAATATTGTGTGGTAGTTTGTGGTATGTTCTGGGAGTAAGAAAAAGGTAAGAAAGATTATTTTCAAACATTCTATCATGAACTCTGATTTTCCTCCTGTTTGGTAATATAGATTTCTTTTTGAAAAAAAATCTGTATTTAACACTTTTATTAACTAATTGATACAATGATTGATTGTTCAGATGTATATGTATAGGAAAGCTTCTATAATCTATTTTCAGCATAAATGAAGCGTGTGTGTGTGTGTGTGTGTGTGTGTGTGAAAGAAATAGAGATATGTGTAAATAGACATTGTAATCATATATATAGATAGATTATTCATATTTTTTCATGAATCAGCATTTGATTCAAAGGGTTGGATAAACTGCCTCAAAGTAAACAAAGTATAAATGATAACTTTAGCTTGGCAAATAGATTACACTGAATTTGATTTACAATCGATCTAAGGCATTCTTATTACTGGAGCTATATTAAGCTTCCAGATTGAACTGAAATCACTGAGTTCTCATCAATTGTCTACTACCTCCTCAGTAGATTTACCACTTAGGGGAGAGCAAAGTCTTCCTAGTAATGGTGAAAGTACCAAGCTATAAATAGTGTTTGCCCAGCAAACATCAAAGCAAAACCTTAATTTATGAGGGTGAGGGTTTGTTTTCCGAGCTTGTGGGTTGGTTTCCGAACAGTTCATTACCAGGCTAAGTAACATCTTCAGTGGAGTTTAGGAAATCCCTTAAACTCCACTGAAGATGTGATCTAACCTGGTAATGAAATGTTTGCAAATCAACCCACAAGCTCGGAGAATGAACCCTCACCCTGATCCTATACCTGGGGTACAGATATTCGCCACTATTGCAACTCTTAATTTTTATTGTAAATTAAATATAAATATATATTCCTTTCTTTAGACGTCAAGGGGAGCCACCTTTGGAGAATGGAGTGCTTCCATATCTTGGCTGTGCTTTACAGTTTGGGGCCAATCCTCTCAAATTCCTCAGGGAACGACAAAAGAAGCATGGTCCCACTTTCACATGTCAATTGGCTGGAAAATATGTCCATTTTCTTACAGATCCTTTCTCCTATCATGCAGTGATGCAACAAGGAAGAAACCTAGACTGGAAAAAATTCCATTTTGCAACTTCAGCAAAGGTAGCATTCAGAAGAATAACTATAGTAATAAAGTACTTTTTCTGTTAAAAGTGGGCAGGGTGACGGGCTCAATTTAAAAACCATGCCATCAAATACTGTTTGGTGCGGGGTTTGGGGTTGTTAGCACAATATAAGGAAGCTGTCCCAATATTCTTCAGATTCAAACTTTTCAGTCCAATGGGATGAAACCAATTTTCACATTAAATTTACTTATTGCTTTATCTTATTTAGAGTTCAGTAATTCAAACTGCTTCTACTTCTTTTACAGCCTAAAAGAATCTTCCTTAATGTATATTGAGATTGATTTTCTTTATGGATTTTGATTAATCAATGCCAACATACTTAAGAAGATAAATTGCAGGAATACAGATGAATGTATTGTATAGATCCTATGCACTCATTGGGACTAACTTCCAGGCATACTTAGAAATTTCACTTTAAATTATTTATTTTCAAAAGTCATATAACAACAGCAAAGAAAGCAAGAATATAAATGTAGGATTCTAACTTAGTATCAGTTTAGTTATTTGTTTGACTCTGACTGATTCAGGATGTAATTTTGTGATTTCTTGCCTAATAATACTTGCTGTCAGGCTGGTATCAGTATGATTTATATGTTTCAAATAAAGACACCAGTTCTGGCAAATTTTCTGCCATAGAGACAATCGTTATTATGATGGATTTTTAATCTGAAAGATAGGTTTTAGATTGGTTTCAGATTTAGTATTTGGTATCATCTTCTCATCTACCAAATAAAGCCAATGATGGATGTAAATCCATTTCCTATTGTAGATGAATCTCTGGAGTTTAAATGTTTACTAAATGGGGATTTTAAATGGCTGTACTCTACCACTCTACCACTCAGAATCCATCAGTATGCAACATGTTTAAGTATACCTCATCCCAATGGTTTTTCTTTCCCTTTTATAAATTATAGAAAAAATAAAGTGCTTTCAATTTCAGATGCACGTTATTATTCAGTTAGTCCAGGATATACAACACTTTAAGTAGTGCCATTCAGTTCTACCTTTAAGATGATTTGTGGTGGGTTAAATGCCATCAAAATAGGGCGAGAAGAGGGATAGGACAAGAGATTAGATAATTAATTAGTGGCAATTAATATTCTCAATATTTGGTGGCAGGCCTTTGGACACGCAAGCATTGATCCAAGCGATGGATTCACTACTGAGAATATGCACCATACCTTCATAAGAACATTGCAGGGTAATGCCCTAACATTTCTCAATGAAACTATGATGGAGAACCTGCATTATGTCATGGTGGAGTCAAGTGCAGAAAAAATGAATCTCAATGACTGGGTCACTGATAAGCTTTATGAATTCTGCTATCGTGTGATGTTTGAATCTGGGTTTTTAACATTGTTTGGTACAGAATTTAATACACATCACGACAAGGTCCTTTCTTCTAGTCAACAAGACCAGAGAGCACGTATCCTCAGTGCCCTAGAGAACTTCAAGGAATTTGACCAAATCTTCCCAGCTCTTGTAGCAGGTCTTCCAATCCATCTATTTAAAAATGCTTACAGTGCACGAGAGAAGCTAGCTGAGGCTCTTCTCCATGAGAACCTTGAAAAAAGAGAAAACATTTCGGAACTCATTTCTCTCCGTATGTACTTGAATGATACATTGTCCACTTTTGATGATATGGATAAAGCAAAGACACATCTTGCAATCCTGTGGGCATCACAAGCTAACACAATACCTGCTACATTTTGGAGTTCATTCTATCTTATTAGGTGAGTTCATACAAATAATGGTCAACACAACACAATACAATAACTATTTCTATTTATTATGGTCAGTTCATTTACTGTTCATTAAATGGTGAAATGAGTATTTGTTGATAAGCTGGGTAAATATTTTTAAATATATTAATGATATTTGTTAAACATTTTCTTCTGCCTGTCAGATTTCAGACACTATTAATAAAGCATGACTTATTAGAACATTATAGAAAAGGACTGGCAGAGCCAGGGCCCAGGGAAAAAGAGGGGTCAGCCTAGAACACAGGTGTCTAATTAGAGATGTTATTGTCATATTATATTTTGCAACATTTTTCCCTTCGCGGAGCTGGGTGGACATGGCCTGTGTGTGATGCATCTGGCCCATGGACCTCTACCCCTAGAATCATTACTTAGCCACAGAGAAAATCCACAACCTCCCACCTTGATTGCCGTTGACCCATTAACCAGATGCTGACTATAAGTTGAGATTCCTGTACTTTTTTCTGGCTTGTAGCAATAAATCAGTTAAATTGGACTTTTACATGTGGACCTGGTCTTTTGCACCTGACACCATTGCCGTGATAGACATTGTTTATTAGGAAATGAGCAGTGCATGTATCCTCAAAACTGGGAAGAATTGAACAACCAGCTCTTTTGCAATTGTATTGCTGTAGGTTATTATTTTGTAAAACACTATTTATATGTTTCATTTTTGCTACAAAACTTAGGACAGCCTTTTACAAACCAATATTATCTAATGACTTCAAAGCAGAACTCTTACAAAGCTTATGCTGGGCAGAAGTTCAGGATTTGTTATTCTAGGATAATCTGCATTTGCGATTCCATGATGGCTAGGAATCTTTTAGAGAACATCTCTGCAGATAAAGAATCTCATGAAACCAATATTACAAAAGGAAGAGCATTAAAATAAACTCTAAAGAAAGCCATTTATATTTGCTCAGAATTAGATTGTGTAAATACCCTGTAACAAATGCTTGCGGCATCCTAATATTAGCAATAAAATTTAAGAAAACTGGTGAGATTATTCTGATGACACATGCCCTATATTGATTCATTTATCTGACCTCCATAAGGATTAATTGGCTCATGTATTCAGAAGAAAGGGTGGAACTCTATAATATCTCCATAGAAATTTGATGTCAGTAGAAATACAGTGCTTCAAATATATAGAAATACAGAAAGCCACATCTTTACTGAACTGAACGGAATCCCAGTAAATATGATTGAATGCCTTAAACATTGTAAACAAGACTGAACTGAATAGCATGCAATAACAGTGCAACTTGTTTAGGTATAATTGCTGCAGAAATATAAATTTAGTTATGTTAAAGTTACAACATACCAATTTCCAAGTTCTGATGCTTAAGTCTCCAATACTCAGGATAAAATAAATTTTCACTTGTCTCCTTTTTAGAGTATATATGAGGTTAAAAACATGCTTTCAGAATACAATTTGATAGTGGGATACTAAGACTGAGAGGTAAAATGAAAAACAGTAAAGCTGATCATAGAGAGGGGTGTAGACAGAACATTTCTATATGTAAACTGAGCCATATAACCACATTTTCATAGCAACCACATTTTCATAGCTGAGTCCAGATAGAAATGCTGCCAGTGGCCATGCTTCCTCTCTTGGTTTTTTAAAGATATGATTATCATGGTAAGGCCTGCCTGAATGTCATCACAACCTCGAGCTGTTTCTGAGGATAGTGCACAATGATTGTCATAATGTATTTTTTATTAATGTTCATTGTATGGCTTAGATTAATGTCTAGAGTCTCCTCGGCAAGATGGACAACACAGATGATTAATAACAAACATTTGTATTGTGATTTCACTGTTTCTTTCTCTTTCAGGAATCCCAGTGCAATGAAAGCAGTTACAAAAGAGGCAGAACGAGTGCTAAAAGATGCTGGCGAAAAGATTTGTTCAAGCAGGAAACCCATTTGCTTGAATCAAAAACAACTAGATGACATGCCTATATTAGGTACGCTTGGTTAACTTTTACTGAAATATATGAACTCCCATCTGCTAAAATTTAGAAACCACTAATCATCAGAACAAATCAGCTGGATAATAGTCTTAGTCGTGCTCTAATGATGAAATTTAGTATGCTTGGCTGGAACAACAGTTCATGCATTGGTTTTGGTCTTTCATTTTTACTGGATCAGATTACTTTTGACTTTGCGATCAGTACAGTAACACAGCTGTTTATCTTACATTTAGATGAAAGTTTATTTCTACTCTCTTTACACAGACAGCATTATAAAAGAAGCACTAAGACTCTCCAGTGCCTCCATGACAGTCCGAGTTGCAAAGAAAGATTTCATTTTGCAATTGAGCAGCGATTCCTACCATATCCGCAAAGATGACATCATAGCTGTTTATCCCCAACTGTTACATCTTGATCCCGAAATCTATCCTGATCCACTGGTGAGTTTTCCAACAAAATAGTTTGCCTGGTTATGAATAGGAAGAAATTATTCTATATTATAAAACAATTTGAGTTTTGCTCAGTGAATTCTCCCACAGGTAAGAACTTAATACCACAGGCAAAATAATATCAGTATTTGTTCAGGCTCCATCTTTGATTCAGTATTACCAATAATTAGGTGGATTAATACTTTTCATTTATAATGATAAATAAGTTATCATCCCAATAATTATTTCAGTGTTAGTTTCCTAAGATGTTATGATTTACTGATGTTGATAAATCACTGGGAAAGAAATGGTCTGAAATAATCATTTTATCCTGAGGTTATTAAGTAAAGCATGATCAAATATACAGCACACTACTCTGGATATAACAAGAAAGAAGCCATAAATACTAGAATTAGATGCCAAATAATCTGTTTTGCTAATAATTTTATTAAAATGTACAATGTAAAGATACATACAAATACAAACAAAGAAAAATATAAACAGTAAAGAAAAAAGTATGAAGAGATAGAAGAAAGAAAAAAATCTTTATATATTCTTTCACACCATTTTAAGTATCTTACAGGAAATATTATTTTAAGTTAACCTAGTCCCTTAATTTTCCCAAATTAACATTGTAGTCCCCTTTTTGCTGTTTTCCAAAAGTTTTTTTTTCTTTTTAATCCTTAAATTTAAATAAATCTTCATTAATCCAGGGCACAAGGAAACTCCCGGCATGATAAATCTTGCATTATAACAAAAAATATCATTAGCAGAATATCATTAGCAAAAATATAATTCTTAACTATCCTAGAATAGTTAGGAAAGGTAGTAGGCAAATCCAGGGTGCTTTTGAAGATGCTAAACCATGGCTTAGATATGGTGATTTTTCACAGATTCCTATAATTCTCAAACCTCTGGAGATTACTATGGGGAGCTTGTGCATAAAACAAACCTGTGGGTAATCCTAGCATCTCCTTGACCTGGAAAGGAGTAACTGTGAGAGAGATATTGGAGTCTTAGTGGACAACCAGCTAAATATGAGCCAGCAGTGTGCAGCAGCAGCCAAAAAGCTAATGCCATCCTAAATTGCATCAACAGAGGGATACAATTGAGATCAAGTGAGGTACTAATGCCACTCTATAAAGCCTTAGTAAGACCATACCTAGAGTACTGCATCCAGTTTTGGTCATCACATTATAAAAAAGATGTTGAGACTCTGGAAAAAGTACAGAGAAGAGCAACCATGATGATTAGGGGACTGGAGGCTAAAACATACAACGAATGGTTGCAGGAACTGGGCTTGGCTAGTCTAGTAAAGAGAAGGACCAGGGGAGATAAGATAGCAGTCTTCCAATATTTGTGGGGCTGCCACAAAGATGAAGGGGTCAAGCTATTTTCTAAAGCGCCTGTAGGCCAGACAAGGAATAATGGATGGAAACTGAACAAGGAGAGATTTAACCTGGAAATAAGGAGAAATTTTCTGACAGTGAAAACAATCAACCAATGGAACAGCTTGCACTCGGAAGTTGTGGGAGCGACATCACTTGAGACTTTCAAGAAGAGATTGGCTGCCATTTGTCAGAAATAGTGTAGGGTCTCTTAGTGTAGGCGGGGGGTTGGACTAGATGACCTACAAGGTCCCTTCCAACTCTGATTATCTGTTTATCTGAGTTCCAAGGAGTCAGTCCAATTACATACTTCTTTTTTTGTCATAAGTTTCATTCTTATGGATCCATCTTCAATCTGCCATTATTGCCCATAATTGTGTGAAAGTTAAAATTAAATGATAACAATGCATATATATGTGTGTGTGTGTGTGTGTGTGATAAAATGTAATAAATAAACAATAGATAGATTGAAAGAGAGTGATTGTTGCTTTTTAATCCATACTCATTAATGATGAAGGGGAAAAAAACTTACTCCCGGAAGAATTTCTGAAATAAGTAGAAAGCAAAGAAAAAATATCTAAAGATAGTGATAACATTAAAATGACAAACTAAAAGATCAAGGCTATGGCTTTTCATTTGGTTAAAAAGGGAAGTAGGATTTATTGCTTATTTCATCTGAAATTTTTGCATATTTCCAACATTTTATCCATATTTCCAATATTTTACATGAAAGCTGTTTAATATTCCGAAATATATCATCATATTTAAGTTATCTGGCTAGTAACATATTCAGCAATTGATTTCCAAATCATCAGGAAAAAGAATATCAGTTTTCATTTGCAATTCTTAAATTATCTTAAGGTTTCTGTAGAAATTGTTGTGTTAACACATACACTGTTCTGAATTTTATTACAGACATTCAAATTTGATCGTTATCTTGGTGAAAATGGAGAAGAAAAAACTTTCTATCGTAATGGTCACAAATTAAAATATTATTTTATGCCATTTGGAACAGGATTGGCCAAGTGCCCTGGAAGATTGTTTGCTATTAATGAAATCAAACAATTTCTTACTTTCTTGCTTTTTTATTTTGAAATAGAGCTAATTGACAAGAATGTAAAATGCCCTTCTTTGGATCAATCGCGAGCTGGACTTGGCATTTTGCAACCTTCAAATGATATAGATTTCAAGTACAGATTAAAACTTCCATGAATTTGAAGAGCACTATTATGTCTTAGTCCTCCAAAGAGGTAGAAAGGTCCATCAAGTAAAGGTATTGCAATATACTAGAAAAAAAGAGACAGTTTGGAGAAACGGCTGTCATTGTTTTATATGGTTGTACAGGAAATATTTTCCATTGTAAATTCAAATTTCTGGACTGATTCTTGTGAGTGCTAGTTCAGTTCATTAAATGTGCTTGTATTGGTTTTGAGACTAGATCAGAGCAAAGGGAAAAGATGAAAGAAGGGCTGACCGTCCATAACCCCAAAGCCTTCCAGATTAAAGTCAGAGACAAGATTACTCCACCACATTTTGAAAAGCAATAGAACAATCTTGCACCATGCTGCCTTTTACGTACTTGCAAATAAAACTTGTGAACATAAGATCACAGGTTAGTCTTTAGGTCACTGATAAAATGTGCACAAAACTCATCCCAATACTGGAAGAGTATGAAATACTTTTTCAGAGAAGGGCGGTCCAGCTCTCCTTACGGCTTTTGTAGACCCTTATCTATAACATAATACCAGATGAAGGTATGCATATTGTGGGTTTTTATTTGTTTGCATATAACTACTGAGTATAGCTTTTATTTTCTTCAATAAAATATTTTATTTATTCTGGAAAACCTTAAGAGTGATTTCTTATTCTTCAACTCAGACAATTTTCAAGAGTGATGACATCTCCTACTACAGAACCAACCAAAATCTGCTCAATATGTAACATCTAAAAAATATTCAGAGGAAAATGCCAGGGGAAAAATAAGAATTCTGGGTTATGAGCAAACAGAAGGTCACTGTCAGTTTACTTACTGATAGACCAAAGTAAACTCACACTATTTTATTCTTTCTCTGGCACAGTCAACAAAACTATACAACTTTCCTAATACATGAAACAGAATAGAAGATGTGCTGCTATTTATTTAATCTGTAATAACCTTCAAAAAAAGCAGGCAAAGACTCTTTAACACAAGTAAAGTAAGGATTCAGGCCAGCAGATGGATTCATATCACTGTAAAAAAAATAATTAGTACGGTTCATAGATGTTCCCTAATTGTCCTAGCCAAGTTCCTTTTCTTAGTCTAAGAACTGTTAAAATCAACACAAGGAGAAATCCCATTCACATGTGTCACCTATCTCAGGATCAAGGATAAAGGATCTCAGGATAAAGTAACATACTTTTGAAAATAGTGTCTACCTTCAATTGAGATTGCTCCAAGTGTTTTGCAGCAATCCAGATTGCCAGAAGTTAGAGAAAGAATTTTTGACATGGAAAAGGATGACTGGAAAAAGATAAAAATGTACAGTTTGACTTATGACCACAACTGAGCCCAAATTTTTGGTTGTTAAATGACACATTTGTTAAGCGAGTTTTGCCCCACTTTATGACTCTTGTTGCCATAGTTGTTAAGTGAATCACCACAGTTGATAACCCAGTTGTTAAGGAACTGGCCCAAAATTTATATTAAGTGACACATTAAGTGGCACATTTGTGAAGTGAGTTTCAATGGTTTTGGAGGGCTTCCACATAGAAGTTGCACAGAGGAAGAATGCAATTTGTTTTAGAAACACCTGATTGACTGCGCAAGAAAGAAGTGATCGGATTGATATAAGCCTTGATCTGATCCAGCATGGCTACTTAACTTTTTACATCCCACTTTATGCTGCAGCACCTTCAAATACATATGTGTGCCTTATACCTGACAAAAGCCATATTTTATTCCAAGTATGCTCAAACTATTCTACATAAACTCAGCTTTCTAATCTAGTGATTATCTTGCAAGTCAGCATCATGTTGCTCATATCTCACTAAGTAAGATATATATATATATATATATATATATATATATATATATATATATATAGCATACAACTTAAGTATATAAAGATTTTTATCTCTGTCTTTAATACCACACACTTATAGGGAAACAATAGAAAGCGAATGTTCAATTTATGTTAGGCTTACAGACTTTCTGAAGGTCTCTAGCCAGCCAGAGTCGCCTTATAGGGGATATGAGAAACATAACAATTTAATCGAGAAAATAAATAAATACTACTTTCCCTAATCTGATTTGTTACATATTTTGGAAAGTGTCTGCTTTGGGATATGTTAAATATGCTCCATACTCTTCTATCAAAAAAGTTATCTGAGTGACAGATTAAAATAAGCCCTGCTGTATCTGTTAATATTTATACCATTACAATATTCTTTCTAAATTTATACTGTATTTTTAAAATATAAAGGCAACAATAATAATTCAAAAAGATAGTTTTTCACACATATCTATTGTCATTCAAATCATCATATTAGTTGAAATAGGTTTACACAATGCAATCTATATTTACACCCCATGGACGTTAGCACTTCAACACAAAATAGGATTCTTATTATCTCTGTAGAGAACCTGGAGCTTACTTATAAGCAATGTATCTGTAGCTAAAGTAAACATTTCTTGGAAACTACTGATAGAAAACATTTAAGAGATTTGGAAATTCATGGACAGAAGAAAAACAACCTTTTTTTCTTCAGACAAATCTGCAAACAGTAGGTTAGTGTTGATAACAGTATAATGCTTAATTAGCATTGAAACTGTTACATCAGAGATTTAATTGAAAATGTTGTTGACTTCACTCTGCAAACAGATTTTTGTTCAACGAAACTGAGGAATAGATTGCATAATGGATGTGTTTATATACCATAGACATGACATATCCTTTTTACATAGTTTCCAACACTCCAGACAAATAAGTATGATCTCCTTCAATATTATTAATTTGCTCAGCATTCTCTATATCAGGGGTGGGCAAACTACGGCCTGCGGGCCACATCTGGCCCGTTGGTCTGTCCAATCCGGCCCGCCCCTGAAAAAAAATCACTGGGTGTGGCTTATTGCCCTATGCCGCGTGGCCCCCAAAGCTGCAAAACAGTGCGGAGCGATCTAGGGGTAGGAAAGAAAAGAAATTTGCAAAGGCCTCGGCTGGGAGTTCAAAATCACCTTCGAGTGCAACCTCTCCAAAGGTGAGTCTCCGCCGATCCTCCCTTTTTTTCCGGGGCTTACAGGCTTAAACTTTGCAAAGGCAAAGTTTGCAGGCTGGAGCGTCTTCCCGCCGAGGAGTGGGAAGGGTTCCGCCCGGCGGGCGGGGTGGACTGCTTGGAGCCACCTAAAGCTAGGCTGATGCTGGTGGAGCCTTGCCCTGCCTTGGTGCCCCGTTTCCCAGCTCGGCGGTCCTGCTCGGGAGGCACTTTAAAAGCCTGCTCCCAGCACCCGAGCAACTTCCCAGCAAGTTTCGGCTTCCTTTTAACTCGCGGGTGCTCGCGCCTGGCCCCGAGCCACACAGTGGAGGGGAAGCCCGGTGGGCGGGCGGGCAGGCGGGCTGCTTGGAGGAGGCAACCTGGCGGTGCTCTGGGCTTCCCATCCACCATGCGGCTCAGGGCGAGGCGCGAGCACCCGCGAGTTAAAAGGAAGCCGAAAGTTGCTGGGAAGTTGCTCGGGTTTCTGGGGCTTCCAGGGCTTTGCAAAGGCAAAGTTTGCAGGCTGGAGCGTCTTCCCGCCAAGGAGCGGGAAGGGTTCCACCCAGCGGGCAGGGCGGGCTGCTTGGAGCCACCTAAAGCTTGGCTGCTGCTGGTGGTTCCTCCTGCTTGCTGAGAGGTGAGGAAGCCGCGGCTCGCCCGGTGAGATCTGGGAACAAGGGACAGGAGGAGGCACACACACCCCGCGGCTCATTTTCCCAGCTCTACCCAGCAGTTACGACTCTGGCGTGGCCCTGGCAGGATAAGCGGAGGGTCTGGCGGGATGGTGCGGGTGTGTGCATGCCTCCTCCTGCCCCTCTCCTCCTCAGCGCATACATTGACCTTGAGGGGAGAGAGAGGGAGAGATCCTCTCGGGTGAGCGCCTTCCTCTGCAGCCCTCCGCATGAAAGGAGAACCCGCTGGGAGGGGAAATCGAGCCGTGGAGGCGGGAAGGACAGGCTGACGGGCGCTAACCTCGCTCGTTCTCCCCGCGTCGGGCTAAGGCTGTTTCCGCTGCGAGCGGCTCAGACCCGCTGCTGCTGCTCC
>BHEV01045255.1:0-16611 GCA_004319985.1 Emydocephalus ijimae | reverse complement strand
GCCAAAAGCAGGACGCACAGAGGAAGTCGAACAGACTAATAAAGCAACCGTCCTATCTAAAGGACTATGTAACTGCACCCTCTAAAAAGAAGCCNGAGTTCTTATTGGTTAAATAGTTATTGGGTTATCTATATAAGAGGGTCGTAGCTGCCCTGTTTTTCTGAGCAGTCACTATGTCAATAAAAGAGTTGAAGTTCACCGTTTAACTGGCTCGTCTCCATTCATTATCGCCCATGCCTCAAACTTGACAACCAGCACCCTTGATTTCTTTATAAATTACTTCCAATGAAAATGCTCAGGAGGTTATTGCCCAACAGCTCCAACTCCTAACCTTGATCGCACCAACTTTCTTGAACAGTCCCATTACAGAGTGACATTTCCCCCATTTGTACATGCCTGTGCAAGCTCAGTCATTATTCTTATTCCGAATAGCCAAACTGGCATGTTATAATGCATTAACTAAGGTGTGTCCCTGATATCCTTTTCAAGGCCCTGCTGGAATCTAGGAGGAAATTGAGAACTCTGATACAACAAATAAGGGAGACTAACAATAGCTTGGGTTGTCAAGAAATCAAATCCTGGGTCCCAGAAAAAATGTTTTAAAATTTCTGAGCTTTTTATCTGAAAGAGATAACATGACTGGAAACTATTCTCTGTAAACAAAGGTTTTGGCAAATATCAGTCATAGTCTTTACACTTCACTTTACATACTTTGCATTTATTGACTGGTTTCCAAACTGAAGCTTTCCCATGGGAAGACAAAGAAACAATGGCAATTTCTTTTGAATGAAAGTCTCTTTACAGGTGACAGGTAAACATACCAGGTACAGCCTGTGAACTGGCTTTTTTTTTTGAACTGCACTATTTAAACTATTTTTTTATATAACTATTTAAAATACCTTCACAAGGAATTCCATGTGGGAGAAACCATGAAAAGAGGAAGGAGAAGCATGAGAAAGTATTTAAGAACTAGAGCAGATCATTATATTGAGGTTTTACAGAGAAAGCTGAATTTCAGAATGCCACACTAATTTTATCAAATTACGTGCAAGTGCCACAGATATGCAGGCATGCCAAGAAAGAGAGAGAATTTAAATTAGCTGGTCCAGGAAAATACTTTGAATTCTTCTCTTATTATGAAATGTAAGCCTTATAATATTAATGTCTGTTGTGAATTAATAAAAGTGCTTAAATAAAGATTATTAAAACCTTTAGAAAAGTGCAGGGTTCTGGCCCTGCACTTCTAATTGGCCGATAATAGCAACATCTGATTGGTCCATTCAGGAGGATCTGATTGGGTATTAGCGGGCCTCTTTCATTGGTTTAGGGAACTAACGCTTCCTGTTTCTTATTGGTTACTTGATCAGCAGCTTGCCTATAAAAAGGGCTGTTGCTACCATAATTTTTGCTCTGTTCCACAATGTTAAATAAAGAGTTGAAGTTCACTGTTCATCGTCTCGTCTCCAATTCTTGCGCCCATGCGCAGAACTTAACACTGGCGACGAAGGTGGGATTTGGAGACGTCAGAGCTGACTGAGCACTACAGAGCGCTAAACAAAGCACGTGGCTGAAGACGCACCAACGGCTGAACCATGTCTAGCAGCGTCATACCACCCACTCCATTCGACCCGGCACAAGAAGACTGGGACTCATATATGGACCGATTCCAGATGTTTCTGGAGACCAACAACTTGAAGGATGCCACCACCAGAAAGAAGCGAGCGGTATTCCTAACTCACTGCGGGCCGACCGTATTTAAGATGGCCAAGGCATTAGCCAAACCAGCTGAGGTGAAATCCATGGACTGGGACGTCCTTGAGCCCCTTCTACGGGCCCATTATGCACCAAGCATGCCAAAGGTTGTCCGCAGACATGAATTTTACCAGAGAGATCAGCGGAAGGGAGAAAGAGTTGCAGATTTCATTGAAGATTTCCGGAATCTGGGAGGCCTCTGCGGGTTCGCCGACCTCGAAGAGGCCCTGAGGGACCGAATAGTTCTGGGATTAGATGCTTCAGCCACACAAAGTAAGCTGATGGCGAAAGGCAACATTAGCCTTACAGATACCATCGCTGACACTACTGCAGCAGAAGCAACCAGGAAGTCGGCTGCCCGAATGCGCCACACCTATGCCCCGCTCCGCCAACTCGCCGGCGAAACCTCACCTCACCTGAAAGGACAGGCAATGACAGCCCACCACGAGGACTTCGAATCGTCATCAGAAAGTGATGAAGAAGAGGTCAACCGGCTCCGGTCTAAACGAGAACAATGCCATCAATGTAACCAGAGATTGCAGCATCAATGTGCTGGTTGTGGGGCAAACCACCCACGATCAGACTGCAAATTCCTCAACGCGCTCTGCCTTGTGTGCAGGAAAAGAGGTCACATCGGAAGAGTTTGTAGAAGCAAGCAAGGATCCAGCCCACCTCAGAGGGGGACCAACTACTGCCAGCCCACAGGAAGTCGTCCTGTGAATCGGGAATACTTAACCCACCAATGGAACAACCACTCCTACAGAAACAAACCACTAACCCATTCAACGAAATGAGAAGAGGCACACCAAACCATTACGATTGGTCACGCCTCATCATTAGACGCCAAGAAGATCCGGGTGAAGGTCGCCATCGAAAACCAGCCCTGCATGATGGAAGTCGATTCAGGATCGTCCCTCTCAATGGTTTCCTGGAAGACATTTAAACAATTAATTCCCACCGTCCGGCGGCAAGACCTCAGATCCCAAAGAGTCATACTCAAGGACTACCAAGGAAACTGAATTCCAGTTGTTGTATCCAGCAAAGTCCGTGTCTCATTTAGAAATCGTACTGCATCCCTACCACTAACCGTAGTCAACAGGGACCGGCCTAGTTTGTTAGGCCTCCAATGGTTCGCTCCACTTGGAATTGAAGTAGCCGGCATTCACCGAACCAACAGCGACAACTGGGAAGAGGCCCTCGTCTGGGAGTTCCAGGACGTCTTTACAGATAAATTAGGCGAGTACAAAGGGACCCCGATATCATTTAACCTAAACCCCGAAGTAGCTCCCATCCGCCTTAAGCCTCGTCAAGTTCCATTTGCCCTTAAACCAAAGATTGACGAGTAGCTTGATAAATTAATAGCCCAGGGTGTGTTAGAACCAACCGACCACGCTCCCTGGGAAATCCCAATCGTAACACCCATCAAGCTGGATGGATCGTTAAGAATTTGTGGGGACTACCGAGCCACCCTGAATCACGCCCTTCAGCAGAACGCTTACCCGGTACCGGTGGTACAACACCTTCTCCATTCCCTGGGGGGCGGAAAAGTCTTCGCTAAATTGGATTTAGCACAGCCATACCAGCAACTGCCCGTAGATTAAAAAAACGGCAGAGGCACAAACGATCGTTACGCACCGAGGTGCATTTAAATGCAACCGACTCCAATTCGGAGTGAGCGTGCCCCCGGGAATTTTTCAGAGCTTGATGGAGAGACTATTACAGGGGATAAAAGGGGTTGTACCGTATTTTGATGACGTTTTAATTGCTGCTCCAACTAGAGAAATACTAAGGGAGCGCCTGAGGTCGGTTCTCCAGAAATTTACTCTGGTCTCAAAGTTAAAAAAAATAAGTGTCAACTATGTACGGATAAAGTAGAATTTTTGGGGTACTTAATTGATAAACAAGGCATTCACCCCACCGATAGCAAGCTCAGGGCAATCAAGAACGCCCCAAGGCCCAGAAATAAGACTGATCTCCAAGCTTTCCTGGGCCTTATCAATTTTTACAACGTCTTTCTGCCCCACAAAGCCACCGTAGCCGAGGGCCTACATTGTTTGTTGGACAAAAAGGCAACCTGGGTTTGGGGACACAGAGAGGAACATGCGTTCAGACAAGTAAAAAACTTCTTGACCTCCGATGCTGTTTTGATGCAGTATAATTAGACTTTGCCTTTAACGATTACCTGTGATGCATCACCATTCGGAGTGGGTGCCATTTTGAGCCATGTGTTACCAAACGGCAGTGAAGCCCCTATTGCCTACTTTTCAAAAACGCTATCAAAAGCTGAACGTAACTATAGTCAAATCGATAAAGAGGCTGTTACTGTCGTTTCTGCTGTTAAACGATTTCATGAATATATTTATGGGCGAGTTTTTACTATAGTTACCAACCACAAACCTTTGCTGGGGATTATAGCGGGAGACAAGCCAACCCCTTATATATTATCCCCCAAAATGACTCACTGGTCGGAATTCTTGGCTGCATATAATTATAAGTTACAACACCGCCCAGGGAAAGCCATCCCCCATGCTGACGCACTAAGCCATGCACCACTTCCGGAAACCATTGACGACCCAGCTCCAACCGTCACAACGCTCCAGATTGAGACACTTCAATCACCACCATTGACAGCTCGAGATATAGCGGTCGAAACCAAACGCGATCCCATTTTGGCGCGAGTTCTTAGCTGGGTCGAGCGAGGATGGCCATTAGATCAAATCCCTGACAACTTCAGTCCTTTCAAGAATCGACAAACGGAACTATTTTCCCAGAAAGGTTGCATCATTTGGGGGGATAGAGTCATCGTCCCAGAGCAGCTGCAACGAGTGGTATTGAAAACCTTGCATGAAGGCCACCCCAGCATCGTGTGCATGAAGGCGCTTGCATGAAGCTACACGTGGTGGCCGAGTATCGACAAGCAGATCGAGGCCTGGGTAAAGACTTGTTGCAAATGCCAGGAACTTAGCAAATGCCCCACCGAAAGCAACCCCAACAGAGTGGGAAACACCCAGGGGACCATGGTCCCGTATTCATATTGACTTTGCGGGACCTACTAAAGGACACACATTCCTAGTAACGGTGGATGCCGACTCAAACTGGCTTGAAATCCATGAAATGAAAAGTACCACAACCGAATCCGTCATCAGGAAATTGGACAGATTATTTGCAATCCATGGGCTACCAGACGTCCTGGTATCCGACAACGGCCCCCAGTTTATCGCACTTTCCTTTGAACAGTATTTGGCGGACCGTGGTATTCGCCATTTCGCCGGTGCATCCTGCGGCCAATGGAAGAGTCGAGCGCATGGTACAATTTGTCGAAGAGACCCTACATAAAATGGACTATGGCGATATCGAAGATAAGATTAACTGGATACTCTTTCTTCAACACATCACTCCACACAGCGTCACCAACAAGACTCCGGCTGAATTGTTAATGGGACGAAAACTCCGCTCCCACCTTGACCGACTACACCCATCGTACGAACCAGAAAAACCACACGGATTCAGTGGAAAATGCCGCGAATTCCAGATAGGCAACTTAGTCTTCGCTAGAAACTTTTCTGGCGATCCTTTGTGGGTCGAGGCAACTGTAATCCAAGTCACAGGACCCAGGTCGTACCAAGTAAAAAGTCGCGACGGAAGAATATGGAAGCACCATATTGATCAGCTGCGTTCAAGGTTGCAACCTGGTTTCTGCGACTCCGGTAAATTCCAAACTGAAGGGGGAGGAGATGCTGAGGAGGCCGAGTTCAAAACGGCAGAAAGCACGAGTGGAAGAAGTGAGCATTCGGACTTAACGCATGAAGAAGGATCAGAGAGGGTGGTGGACTTGCCTCAAAGAGACACCTTGTCAGAGGCAAGCCCACAAAGGCTACAGGACAACGAGGACATTAGTGGCACTGAGTTTTTAAATGAAGGACCAGAGGCACCCTACTCGCCAGAATACGTCCCGCCCAAACAAGATTATAAACAAGTACCGGGGGGACAGCGAAAATCTAATAGACAATCTAGACAACCTGCCTACCTCAAAGATTACATCACCGCATCCCTTAAACGGAACCTGGGGGGGAGGGGTGTTGTGAATTAATAAAAGTGTTTAAATAAAGATTATTAAAACCTTTAGAAAAGTGCAGGGTTCTGGCCCTGCACTTCTGATTGGCCAATAATAGCAACATCTGATTGGTCCATTCAGGAGAATCTGATTGGCTATTAGCGGGCCTCTTTCATTGGTTTAGGGAACTAACACTTCCCGTTTCTTATTGGTTACTTGATCAGCAGCTTGCCTATAAAGAGGGCTGTTGCTGCCGTAATCTTTGCTCTCTTCCACAATGTTAAATAAAGAGTTGAAGTTCACTGTTCATCGTCTCATCTCCAATTCTTGCGCCCATGCGCAGAACTTAACAATGTCCATAATGATAAAGGAAAATGGCTATCTAGGAAATATTTTAGATTGTATCTATGCAGATGCTAAAGGATAGGAGGTGGGCAAAATGAGACAGACAAGAACACAGACAAAACACTGAAGTACAACAAAGTATTTCCTCCCATGTTTTCAAAAGATCTTCAAACAGTTTTAAACAATGAGCTAATTATGAAAAAGATCCACTTGTATGGACTATGCCTAGTGTGAAATAGGAGAACATCCTCTCATTCACACATACCTTCTTATAAATCTTGTCGTATCTCAAACATTTGCTTATTTATGATAGAATAAATATGTTTTTGGACAGTCATTCCCTTAATAAGATACTGGAAGTGTTTGTAGAATGCCCTTTGAATTGTGAACAGTGGAAGGAAGCAGATAAAAAAGAAAAGTAAGAAAGTAGAATATAGCTAATTTTATTCAAGCTTCAAGCTCAACTTTGCTTTCACTACACATTCCTTCCACTTGGAATAACCTCTGGTGCAAGACATGACTGCGAGGAAGTTTTTCTGTTTGGTCATGGGGAAGTTTTAGTAAATCCTGGAGATTTGATCATTGGGCACCTATCCTTAATCACTTGTGAACTATCTCACTCAAAACATTTCCTTTTAAAGTATCATTTTTCTTCTGCTCAGCTTTTTAGTGAAAAGTTTAACTTAACTCTGTGTTAACTTCTCATGTTTAAAAAGTTTTCAGTATCTTACTTTCAGATTAGTTTTGGTATTTCCTTTTTTTCTGCATATAAATGTTTTATATTTTGAAATTGTATTACCAAAACAATAAATAATGCAAACATCCCAAATCTATCAATACCAACTGAAATGTGAATGCAATAAAATTCAGGAATTAGCAATAATTTTTTAGAAGAAAAGGAGTAATTACTGTAACAATTAATACATCAATCAATATAGGGTTTTTACCTTGCTTTTCTTTAAGTAACAGTTGATTTAACCATTTAAAAATCAGTTTGATGATATAAATAAAAGGGTTAAAGCATTGTAATTTCAAGGAAAATTGCTCTTCACTCACCCTCTCCTTCATTGTAGTTTATATAGTTTGACTTAAAACAATTATAAAAAGTTTATTGTGTGGTATTTGCTACCATTCTCATTTAGTAACTTTCATTTTCTTCTGGCATTTTGTCTGGCACCCAAAAGTATTAGAAATATTTATCAAATGTCTTACCAATAGAATCAACAATTTTCTGGTTTTTATTATCCTTCTCATACCATACATGTTAACTCTCTGAACAGTGGTTAATTACCAAATGTAACATATTTTAAGAATTGCTCATTCCAGACTGGGATATTATACCATTTGCTTTTACTGCTGCAGGTGTTTTGTTTTAAATTACTTGAGAAAAAAATATTCAGTTGTCAAGGCAACTGCTAGATCCAAAGACCCATAAGCAAAAGATCAAAAGATTAAACCATCTGTCCCTTTTTAATAATGCAAGGAGAAACTTGTAGAATCCTAATATAGCTCTCACTGAAAAGGAAAGAACAGATTAAAAAGCTATCCATACAGGATATATGTTTGTAAGAATGAAAAAAATCCAGGATAGTATAGTGATTAAGGTATCAGATTAGGTCTGATAAAACTTTAATCTATGTTCAGCCACAGATTTTGGGCTAACCTTCTCATATCCTAACCTAACTCACAGGGTTGTTGTTGCTGTGGGAAGAAGAAGAAGAAGAAGAAGAAGAAGAAGAAGAAGAAGAAGAAGAAGAAGAAGAAGAAGAAGAAGAAGAAGAAGAAGAAGAAGAACAAGAAGAAGAACAAGAAGAAGAACAAGAAGAAGAAGAAGAAGAAAAATGTTTTTCTTGAACAAAATATAATAAATAAAGGGAAAATGAGATAATATATAAATGAATATATTTTATTTTACACGGATTGCATTGCATATTTTATATATAATGCAATCCGTGTAAAATAAAATATATTCAAACACTTGACTAATACATTTTATAATTAAGGACTTAAAGAATTTGGAATTACACAAAGGTAAGTTTTTTAGATTATTATATAACTAAGAGATCACAGGTGTTGAACTTGCCACATCACATTGCTGTCATGTGACATTTTGTGATGTTTTTCCCTTCGTGGAGTTGTGATGGGCGTGGCCTGCATGTGATGCATCTGTCCCGGAGGCCATCAGTTTGACACTCCTGTTAGATAGTAGGTACTCAGTCATATTTGTAATACCAACTTTATATTCATAAGAACATCAACATCCATTTACTTTTTCATCTAGCTATTTACCTTGCCACTGATACATAATTCAAAAGAATATATTCTACAATAAGCAAGGAATTGTTCACATTTATTGTTAAATTATTGTCAAGGGTAGGGGGCACTGTGGAACAAGACCCATTGTACAAATGGATTTTAGAATAAAGCCATTTCTAAAAGTTATAATTCCCTTCTTCTCATATTCAACTTTTTTTAATCAACAAGGCCATAAATCATCAGTTCATTTTTTTCTATTTTCAGCGCACACAAAAAATTGCATAAGGAGATCCCAGACTTTAATAAAAGCACTTCTCTTATTTTAGAACAAGAGTAGTTCTAAAATTGAAAGAAAAAGTTTGATAGCCTATACTATACTGAGGACACTACTCTGATAGCTGAAAATGCAAATGATCTGGAAATTGGGGAGCAAATTTGGGCCCAATGAAAAATGAGGCTAAAAGTAATTATAAAAAAGACCAATCTAATGACAACAGGGAAATCATCCATTCTATAATGTGTCTAAATCATTGCTGTTAATGAAGATGAATCTAGCCAACCACAAAAAGGAGAATGACTAGATTTATAAATGCAATTATCATTGGGTTGCATGTCTGTTGAGGTTCTCAGTCATCCAGGTCATAGCTGTCCCAAAAGTACTTTTTTCAAGAGGCAACTGGACATACTTGTTTTTCTTTGAAGATATGTCACTTCTCATCCAAGACGCTTCTTCAGCTGTGACTGGATGGTGGGGAATGGAAGGATTTATATTCCTTGCACACAGCTGGTCATTTACATTCTTTTAAAGAGCTGTTAAGGCCACCTGGAGGTTTATCTATGTCCTCAGTCCAGTCCTTTCAACAGTTCCAAGAAGGCTCCACATCCATTTGCACTACTCAGGTGATCTGATGACATTGAGCTGCATATTGGAAAAAAAGAGTGATGGAGAAGAAAAGAGAGATAATCTTTCTAGATGTTTTCTTTCAATCATGGATGATATTCTGAGGGACAGGAGCAAACTTTAGGCTTTTTAGATTATATAAATGTTGAAAATTACTAAGTTCTGTCACATTTACAATAGCAGTGGGAAAATAAGGCAAAATATTTTTTTTTAATTTAGAAAATAAATTCTAGAAATAAATGTATTGTTAATCCAATCATAATACCATTAACAATTAAAAGGGCAAAATATATCCAGAGTTCAAAGTTGATCAATTTGCTAAGCATTTCATTCAAGTTGGGAAGCCTAAAAAGTGGATGGATGGATGAACGATTCTTACTTGGGGGGGAGGAATCAGTTTGGGAATGGTTCAGAAAAAAGGAGCAAAAATGGTACAAGAAATTAGACTGCCTTCCCTATTTAAAGAAGAAGAAGAAAAAGAATTGTCATTTACTTTTGGAAAAAGTTTAAAGCAGAAGGTCAGGGTTGGAAAATAGACCATAGAACAGCCCATTTGATATGCTTTCAGATTTCTTTCCTAATGTAGACCCTTAGGAAAATCTATTTCTTTTATCTGTCCACTACAAGAGTTATAGATTGGCTGCTACTCTGCATAAACGTTCTAGTTATGTTTTCTGTTCTTTATTTTCCCAGCTGTCCTTGAGTCTTATCTTTAAATCCCATTGATTTCAGAAGGACTAAAGCAATCTATCTCGAGCCATGATGGGGGCTTCAAAATCTTGAAGATGTTTTTAATTTTTCTTCATTCGATCCTTTTTTTATCTGTTTGCCCTTTTGATCATTTAGGTTTGAAGAAAGGCTAGCTTTTTTGCTAAAGAGAAATGTCTAGATGCATAATGCTAATGTTGTCCTTTAGTCATAGATAATACATTGGAAACATTGCATTTTGTTCTAAGAAATGTCAAAAAAAATTACTACGACAGAATGACCAATTCTTTACAGCAGCTTCCATGATGCCAATAGAGGCAGAAACAAACAGTAAAATCATAGAAATGAGAACTGTGTTATTTTGCCAACAATGCAGCTTAGCATTTAGTAACTGCATTTTTTAAAAGTTCACATTTTTGTTCACATTAGGAAGACACTGGTATCAAGTGGTTTTTAACAATCTTCTTTTTTGTGTTAATAAGTAGATGGGCAAGAAGACATACTGACCTTTTCTCCAATTCAAGAAACTGCAGAAAATGAAAAGTTTGGAGATAGGTCTTTTTATTTTTAGTCAACTAAAGTTGTGCTATCACTAATTCCTTGGAGTTAGAGTGTATGTGTGTATGAAGCTCCCATTGCATCACTACTTGAATATTATATATTGAATAAGATGCATAAGATGGAGAAAAGGCACTATGTAACCTAAACCATCCCTATCTATTGGCCACTATGGATTATGTGTGTACTTCTTTAAAAAGCTCTCCTCTGCCATAGCGGAACCCTAAGCATTATACACTGCTCAAAAAAATAAAGGGAACACAAAAATAAGACATCCTAGATCTGAATGAATGAAATATTCTTCTTAAATACTTTGTTCATTACATAGTTGAGTGTGCTGACAACAAAATCACACAAAAATTATCAATGGAAATCAAATTTAGCAACCCATGGAGGTCTGGATTTGGATTTACACTCAAAATTAAAGTGGAAAAAAACACTACAGGCTGATCCAACTTTGATGTAATGTCCTTAAAACAAGTCAAAATGAGGCTCAGTAGTGTGTGTGGCCTCCAAGTGCCTGTATGACCTCCCTACAATGCCTGGGCATGCTCTTGATGAGGTGGCGGATGGTCTCCTGAGGGATCTCTTCCCACATCTGGACTAAAACATCCCCCAATTCCTGGACAGTCTGTGGTGCAACGTGGCATTGGTGGATGGAGCGAGACATGACTTCCCAGATGTGCTCAATTGGATTCAGGTCTGGGGAACGGGCGGGCCAGTCCCTAGCATCAATGCCTTCATCTTGCAGGAACTGCAGACACACTCCAGCCACATGAGGTCTAGCATTGTCATGCATTAGGAGGAACCCAGGGCCAACCGCACCAGCATATGGTCTCACAAGGGGTCTGAGGATCTCATCTCAGTACCTAATGTCAGTCAGGCTAACTCTGGCAAGCACATGGAGGGCTGTGTGGCCCCTAAAGAAATGCCATCCCACACCATTACTGACCCACTGCCAAACCGGTCATGCTGGAGGATGTTGCAGGCAGCAGAACGTTCTCCATGATGTCTCCAGACCCTGCCACGTCTGTCACATGTGCTTTCATCTGTGAAGAGCACAGGATGCCAGTGGTGAATTTGCCAATCTTGGTGTTCTCTGGCAAATGCCAAATGTCCTGCACGGTTTTGGGCTGTAAGCACAACCCCCACCTGTGGACGTTGGGCCCTCTTACCACCCTCATGGAGTCTGTTTCTGAACGTTTGAGCAGCCACATGCACATTTGTGGCCCACTGGAGGTCATTTTGCAGGGCTCTGGCAGTGCTCCTCCTGTCCCTCCTTACACAAAGGCAGAGGTAATGGTTCTGATGCTGGGTTGTTGCCCTCCTTCAGCCTCCTCCATGTCTCCTAATGTACTGGCCTGCCTCCTGGTAGTGCCTCCATGCTCTGGACACTACGCTGACAGACACAGCAAACCTTCTTGCCACAGCAGCCTTTCATGTGCCATCCTGGATGAGCTGCACTACCTAAGCCACTTGTGTGGGTTGTAGACTCTGTCTCATGCTACCACTAGAGTGAAAGCACCACCAGCATTCAAAAGTGACCAAACCATCAGCCAGAAAGCATAGGAACTGAGAAGTGGTCTGTGGTCACCACCTGCAGAACCACTCCTTTATTGGGGATGTCTTCCACTTGTTGTCTATTCCATTTGCACAACAGCATTTGAAATTGATTGTCAATCAGTGTTACTACCTAAGTGGACAGTCTGGTTTCACAGAAGTGTGACTGACTTGGAGTTACATTGTTTTGTTTCAGTGTTCCCTTTATTTTTTTGAGCAGTGTATATGATATATCATTCAGAACCAGCTCCTTACTGAACCTATGGGCCTTAGCTATGGTTGTCCCTATCTTCAAAAAAGGTGATCTCAACTTAGTTGAAAACTACAGACCAATCTCACTGTGTTTTGTCATATGTAAAGTAATGGAATCCATCATTAACCAATTCATCACCCTTCACTTAGTGTCAAACAACCTTCTCTCCAAAGAATAATTTGGTTTCAGGAAAAAATTACCCTGCAATCTTCAACTCCTATGCTGCAAAAACATATGGACTACTCTACTTGATCAGGGTAAAGCTATAGACACAATTTACATAGACTTCTGCAAAGCCTTTGATTCTGTGGTACATGCCAAACTACTGTTAAAACTAAACTCTTGCGCCATTTCCAGATCCCTTCATAAGTGGATTACTGCATTCCTGTCAAACAGGCAACAAATAGTAAAAATAGGGAGCGCTACATCAAACCCTGCTCCAGTTAACAGCAGTGTCTCCCAAGGCAGCGTTCTAGGACCACATTCTTTATACTCTATATAAACGACCTTTGCGATCACCTTATAAGCAACTGCATCCTCTTCACGGATGACGTAAAACTATTCAACACCACTGACAATGCTACTGTCCTTCAAATAATCAGACCTTGATTATGTGTCTGAATGGTAAAACAATTGGCAACTCCAAATCTCGACCAACAAAAGCTCTATCCTGCACATTGGTAAAAAAAAATAAATCAGTACACTAAATACAAACTAGGCAGATATGACTTCATTGACAATCCTCACTCTGTCAAAGACCTTGGAGTACTCTTATCAAATGACCTAAGCACCAGAATTCACTATAACAGCATTGCCAAAAGGCATTAAGAGTTGAAATCTAATCTTACAAAGCTTCTCCTCCGGAAATATTGAATTGCTAACTAGAGCATACAAAACTTTTGCTAGACCAATACTAGAATACAGCTCATCAGTCTGGAATCTGCATTTTATATCGGGCATTAATACAATTGAGCGAGTCCAGAAGTATTTCACAAGAAGAGTACTACATTACTCTGCTCGCAACAAAATACCCTATATCACCAGGCTTGAGATTTTGGGCTCGGACAACCTTAAACTATGCCACCTACGGTTGGACTTAAGCATAGCACACAAAATTATCTGCTACAATGTCCTACCAGTCAATGACTATTTCAGTTTCAACCTCAACGATACAAGAGCACACAACAGATACAAACTCAATGTAAACCACTCCAAACTTGATTGCAGAAAGTACGACTTCAACAGCAGAGTGCTCAATGCCTGGAATGCACTACCTGACTCTGTTGTTACATCCTCTAACCCCCACTCCTTTAACTTCAAACTATCCACTATTGACCTCACCCCATTCCTAAGGGGTCTGTAAGGGGCGTGCACAAGTGCACAATCATGCCTACCATCCCTGTCCTATTGTTCACATTTATTCAAACCTATTTCCTGTATTCTTACTCATGTTTATACTTATATCTATTATCTGGTAAGTGATTGACAAATCAAATAAATAAAAATTTAAAAAAATAAAATGCAGTTTATTCAGGCCATGTCATGTTTTTAAATTACACATTTTAAATATTATAAGATGACCTGAGTCTTTTTGGAGTCAGGCAGCATCAAAATCCAATAAATAGACAAAGAAGGAAAGAAAACCTTTACATGTATCTTATACATAAAAAGGAAACAACAATCCTTCTTCCTTAGAAATATCTGAAAAATGCACAAAGATGGGGAGACACACAAATTCCCACAATGGAAGAGTGGTTGGTAAAGGTGTTAAAGTTAACAGAGGTGGCATAATTAATTGCTTTCATTAAACAAAATAACTTATTTAGTTTTGTTTCTCCTTGGAAACTGTTTCTGGACTTTTTTTTTGTCAAAACTCTGAACTTTCTCAAAACATGAAGGGCTCTAAAGGTAAGTACCAGCACTTTGACTTATACCTGGTAACATTCTGACTACCAGTGCAGCTTGTGAAACAGAAGACTCTTTGCGCTGAATGACACATCCCCATAACTGCCTATGTAGTTTGCATTTTTCATTCTAAAGACTCTTTAAGGGCAGTCCCACATAGATCGTGTTGCAGTAATGAGTGCCTATCAGCCAAATCTCCAGGAACAATTCAGATTTAACAAGAATCTGTGCAAAGACCCTCCTGGCCATGATTGCCACGTGATCTTTGTGCAGGAGCCGTGAGTCCAGGAGGCCCCTTAAATTATGTAATGTTCCGGCAGCGCAATCCCAACCAAAACAAGAAATGGAATCACAGGGTCTAGAACATAGAGCCACTCTGTTTTGCTAGAGATGATCTGAAACTTTTTCAATGTTTTTTTTCAAGGGAGAATTATTATGTTATAATAATGATATTGTGTGGTGGTGTTGTTTTGTTCATGATATACATGCCTTTTTACCTAGCTTATTAGAATTGATGAGGCATATTCTAAATCCCATCCATCATGCAGTGCCATCTGCAGGATCCAAGAAAGTCTTTTCTGCAGAGGTACCCAACATCTGTAACATCATCTCCCTAGAGATCAGACTCTCCTGAACCTATTTGTTTTTCACAAGGCCTTAAACAGTTGCATTTGCTATTAAATTAAACTGGGCCTGGATTATGTGGATGAGCCTGTTTCTTGGCTGTATTAACTATTATAAATGATTACTGGTATTGGCTGTTGGTTGGTTTTGGGGGGTTGCAATTTGTGGGGTTGTTGTTGTTGCTGTTTTGCTATATTGTTTTTAATATAATTGTTTAATTGTTAGTCATCCAAAGTCGTGTATTTGAGATGAGCAATGTAATAAATAAATAAGATGAAATAAAATATATAAATAAACTGGAATCTTTGCAAGAATATATGTAAAAATGTATCATGTTCTTTACCCAAAGACACCATGAAATTCTTTATATTGCATAAGAAGGTACAGCAGTCCATGTTTCTTTATGACTAGCATAGTTCTCTGTTTGCTTAAATCTACCAGGTGTAGGCTAAGGTGGTAGAAGCAAATTAAATATTTGTACATGTCTAATGCTTCCTTTGGCTATCCTAATCAGAATGGTGGTGACTCATCTATTCATACCTTTCTTTTTTGGAAAAGTAGGTGGAAATTGGTGAATGTACTTCTTCAAAACTATGAAGTTAGATCAAGTTTTATTAATTAAATGCCAACTCATTTGGCATAATCACCCAGGTGTTTTTGCTACAATTCATTGACAGAGCCATAAAAAGGAGCCTATAAGTGAAGTCCACTGATTCCAAAATGACAAGGACATGAATAACTAAAACTTTTCCCTTGTAACTTTAAATCAAACAAAGCAAAGCAGATACTTTGAACTAAAGAAAGCAGATGCCTTTACCACTATGCAATGCATTTCTACCCAGCAGTTAAATGGGCTGAAATCTAATTCTATCAAATCACTAATAAGGCTAGGAGAAGCCAGTAATAATACAAATTTTGTGTATGGTTGCTGATATAAGGAAGTTAGATATTTCAGCTGTTTCAACTTTTATTTATATTAAGATGGGCTGTTGAAAGCAGTTACTAAAAGAATGCATGTGGACTTTTTATTGCTCATAAATACAGCAATTATCTTAATATGTTTTCAGTTGAATATCATAAGTACAGTGTATGATAATAAAAGGCTTAATAAACTAACATATAAGTTCAATTTCAGTTCATTATCTTAACATTTTATCAAATTGAGGAAATTTGCACCACCTTGTTTCTCTTTGATCTCAGATTCAATAAACTAGGAGACTTCAGAAAATATTTTATTTGAGTGTTGGGGGGGCACAGTAATATGGAATGATGTTTTCCTCATGAAACTAAACTTTTGACTGTTGATTGGTAGTCAAACAAATATTTGAAAATCTAGAACGTTAGCTTTCAAATTTATTCTTGTGTTTTATGTCAAAAAAGGGAAATCATTTCCCACATTTTCCAAACTATGCTAAATATCCATATTTTGGGATGTTAAAATGTTAAAACTTGAATTACTGTATAAACTTTAATGGGAAGAGAAAAAAGTTCATATATTAAATCAATAGCTTTAATCATAGCAGAAAGTTATATTATTCAGGGCCCAGCCCAAGAAGGACATAGAAAATTCCAGCCTGTTCTTTATTTGCTCACCCCAGGATTCTACCAGTTCTGTCTGTCGTGTCCGGAAAAGATGCCCAGAGTCGGTGACTTTATTTCAAGCTCCTTTATTTAACATCGCGAACCGAACGAACT